>JASDQU010010926.1:0-18435 GCA_032191745.1 Picea mariana | reverse complement strand
TTGGTTAATCCTCAATGGGGATTTAATCCAATAACAAAATAATAAGAATGCCCTTCGCAGTTACATTATTTCAACACCTTGAAAATTCATTGTACCATTCCCGATCATACTTATCACTTTCCATACTCAACCATTTTTTCTCCTTATGTTTTGGGATTTTTGAGTGCACTAACCCAAGAAGGGATCGTACCTCATTTCCTAGGAAGAAGGGGCTAAAGGCCCAGAGAGAAATGTAGTTGGAAAAAGATAAAATCTAATCATGAACCTTCTATATGCTCGCCCAAAGAGGTATTGAGGACAATGAATTGTTTCTCCTAAAAGAATTGAAATACATGCAAAATGAAAATCACATTATATAGATGTCCCACCTGTCGAGGAGGTGCATTTATGCGGTGTCCTTTTCTTTCCATGCATATGGCACTCGTTGTACCTAAGCTTCAAGTGACGTTGTGGTACTCTTTTCTTTCCATGTCTTATAGTACCCAATTTTTTTGGACTTTAATCAATTAATGGAAAAAAGGGGCTTGGAAAAATGTTGCATTGCGGACAAAGGGAATCACACCCTCTACAAAGGCACCCATAAATGAGACAATATAAACCCTTGTATGTCATGAACCTCGTGCCCAGAAGTCTTACCCCACTCCACCTCATATTCACACATGGATTAGATAGGTTTCCCTTGTGAAACGCCTTTGACTTGGGGATTGATTGACCCAATAGGAAGCCTTGACAACCCTCCCACACCTAAATTTGACAAATTGTATAAGGTCTTTGAGCATTTGCATAGTTTGAAAAGGGGGAGTTGATGCATATGCTTGGGTGGTTCTATTGTTATATGTGGCTTACATGGCATGATTCTTGTGACTTATGGACCCTTGGAGGGCGCATATGTTTGTATTTGTAGGAACTTTCCTGATGGACAGGTATTCATGAGGAGATGACTTTGTTTGGACCTTCATGGGGGATTAGGAGCCCAAGGATGGATGAAAAAACCCCACGTTTGGGGTAGGCTTGTGATCACCATCTTCACATTGAAGAAGGAGGTCATTGCCTTTGGAAGCACTCTGGCACGGCTGGACGATGAGTTCCCACCTCCTCCCACCAAGACGTTAGCCTTTGGAGGCTTGAATGTCACCTACCTAGCTCTTGACGTTATAGAGGAGGCTAGGGCTTGATGGATGAGGTTTGTGATGAGACGTTTCGACACATGTGGCATGACGAGTGGCCTTAGAGGCCTAACGTTGAACCTTTTCCAACTTAGCATCCCATTTGGGGGGCCAATGTCACCCTAGAAGGGCATTACGTCACCCTTTAGGGTTTCATTTGTACTAAACAAATCAAATTTTGTAAAATTGAATTTTAAGGGCAATTATGTAAGGTCAGCCCTTTTATTTTTTCATTGACATTTTAGACCAAGAAAGGTGATATAAGTACACCTCTTGCAAATTCGTTTTTATGACGACTCTTCCTCGCACAAGAGGAAAAGTCTGGAATTTTCGCCCAAGTGGCATAATTGGCTGAAATTACTAGTGTGCACCTCTTGGAGTACTTTCTTTGGATGCTTCATGGATGATTTTTGGTGGAAATTTTTGCAACTAGGTGTTTTATTCTTGATTTTTCTTGGTGAAGTAAGTAAAATATGTAATTTATTTTCATGCTTTGAATGGTTATGGTAAATTTTACTTGTTCATGTTGAAGATTATGAAAATGCTTGCTTAAACCCTAGGAGAGGACCATAAGGTGTTTCTTCTTCTTTCTATTTATTTCCACTCATTAAATTGTCAAGAGGATCTTGTCTAGGGTAGGCTTCTAAAGCCCTAAAGTGCTAGCACTTTAGAAGTCTTGTTCAGGTGGCTTGTTGCAAAATATATATTTCAAGTGTCCAAGGAGAAGAGGAATTCACTAGAGCCCAAAAGATCTTGCACTCTATCCAAAATTCCATCTTTGCCACTCAAAACTTGAGGCCTTGAAGTGCCAACACCTCAAGACTTCGTCTCTCCATCGCTAGACAATATTATCATTTATTTCTCCAAGTTATATTGTTATTGTAATTGACTCCATAAGCCCAAAAGGCACGTGTCTACTTGCTCTATCTTGTGAAGGAATCAATCAAACAAATCTTGCATTCTATTCTCTAAAGCTTCTACTAACTTTTACTAACCCTAGCCTAGCTAGAATCTCTAACTAACTTGTTGTTGTAGCGAATATTTGCTACATCCATCTAAATTGCTTCATTTTGTTGCATAAATCACTCTAACATTAGCTTAACATGCTCAAAAATTGCTTGTAGAAAGTGTTAATTGATCTATTGAATGAATGCTAAGTTTTCACTATACTTTCATGCTATTCTGAGTTGAATTTTGTCGTGGTTGTTACAAAAGATTAATTGTTGTTATAAACCGATAACTTGCTAAAAAAATTCTTCAGTCATCACATATTTAGCTTGTCTATTGTCTAGTGAGTTAATTCATCATATTTGTACTTGGAAATCGCAATATATATGCTATATTTGTTCTTGTTCCGAGCAGGTACATTGATCTCTTCCTTAGCCTCAATTTTTTAGACATAGACATTTGACTTAGGTAACCAGTGAGAGGGGGGGTATATATTGACCATACCTTTAGCTATCCCATCCCTTTAGGTTACTAGGGACGCCTCCCTAGGGTAGACCTCATATATCCCTAAGAGGTGGGGATTTCCTGCTAAGGTGACAGTAGTAGGTTATCATGTTGTTACGATGATTTGGTTTACTTACCTTGGGTTTGGCAAGTACAAATTGCGCGATAATAGTGTCGATGTTATGGAAAGTAAATATAGGCTCTAATGGGTTTCCCATATAAATAAATGATCAAATTGGGTGCTCATCAATAATCCAAACATATGGCAATGGTACTCACTAATATGATTGTTTAAGTCATAGTTATTTGCATTATGGCACAAAATCACAAACTCTTACGCATTTATCTTTCGATTCCATAGTTAAACATCCTCGAACAAGTTGCCACATGTTGCAAAACAACTTACAATCCACATTAACTTGCGAAAACTTTTTTTTTTCTTCTTAATGAAACATTTGATCATAATTAAATGTTTGATCATAGAATAGTGAAGCATCAAGTCCCTCTAATTCAATATTTAAGAATCAATATAAATATCCATATCACAAACCCATTCTAAATAAAATTTCCAAATATACTATGATCTCTTAGAACTTAGCATTCTTTAAGCAACCAAAAATAAAATTTGAAATATTATAAAAACTAAAATTATTGTATTTCCAACTTTTGATTATTCATTTTTTTATATATATTATAATTTGAATATTAAAATAATACTACCATTTTCATTAAAATATGTACGAAATCGTTTATAATAAAAACCACAACTCTCACCTTTATACTAAGCATATTAACAATAAGTAGATTGACATACTTTAATCCTTCTATTAACTCAAAGAGAGAGATTTTATATGTTATCAATCCACACCAATAGCTAGTTTGGTAGGTCTACCTCACGAGGTGGTAAAAATTGAGTATGTGGGGGTCAACCTTTTGATGGATTTACAAGAGTCACAATAGGAGAAAAGCTACACATGGTTAAAAAGATCAGAAACACACTCTGAAATAAAATGACTTTACCAACAGGCCTAGAATTAAAATTAATAATTTTGATATAAACATCATCGTGAGCTTCTGGTGATTTGAGAAGTTTGAGAAGAATGGATGAATGAGATTTCCCTCAAATGCCACGGCCAGTTGTCTGGGGTTGGCTCCTCTATCCAGGAAACCTCCTCTCGGATGTATGCTCGTTGTATCTCCATTTATGCACCTTCTTCGCCCTATTTTGTCCGAACAAAGACGACGTAGAAGATAACAATACTTCAAATACCTTCTATAAACTTTTCTGGTTTCTCAAATACTTGTAACATTGCGACGATGTTCCATGGTCGCCAGCTTTGCAGCTATCGTGGGACACATTCGTTGGGAACATTACTAAATTACACCATTGGCATTTTTACGTTAATGGTAAAGACTAACTCAAATGTGCAAGCCTTGGAGATAACAAAAATTCTGGACATAATCCATGAAACCTTAGTGAAGAAATTTAAATACGAATCGACTTGGATAATATCCCTTCACGCTCACCCCTTGACATTGATATACTTTTTTTCTGGCTTCATAAACTCTCTACCTGAACCATCTTCATGGTTATTTAAAAACAAGGAAATGCTTGAAGATCTATGAGCATCCAAAGCCATGAATGAGAATGCCACTAGAACCCGAGAATATATTGGAGGCCAAGTAAATCAATTTGAGGTCAAGGCACTTAGACAATGGATGGATAGTGTCGTTGAGTCGGTTTCCCTGGAGATTTAACGAGATGGGAAATATAAAGTGACATAATCAACAGAGATGATGAACAAGTAGCAGGTTTATAAAGGATGTGGAGAGACAATTGTAGTGAGTGCAAATCCGATTAGCTGAACTTCTTTCCATGGCAGGCTTCAAAACCTTCATTGGATTGCTGGAGGAAAAATCAGCGGCAGAGATAAAGGCTCAGGCAAATGCAAATCCTACCAAAGTTGGAGGTATGAGTAATTGCAACCGTCGCTCGGAGCTTTCTCTCTGCTTCGGGGTTGAATCCGTGGGGAAGTCATCAAGGAAGAGAGTGTGCATGAAATGTGGCATGTAAACCAGTGAGCAATTTGAATAGGGGACAGACCAGTTTACAAGTGATGAGGACATATGGCAATGTTTTATGATATATGGTAGTGTTTTATGGGTTGAAAAAATGTCTTTGACATAATAATTTAGGTCACGGCTAAACCAGACACTAAATTAGAGTATGAGACTCTTTGTTTGTGGGACAAGAGACTTGATTACTGAAGTCTACGAAGGTATACATACCCTATCTCTTTGGTTTTGAACTTGTAACCTCTAAGTAAGAAACAGACACACACACACATATATATATATAATATGTTTAATTAATTTTTGTGTGTATAAATTATGAGTATGTATGCTTATTATATCATATATAGATAGATATTAAGTGTGTCAAGTTGTATGTGTGTAGTCATTTGCAATACCATTTGAATGTTAGTGGAAACTTTGCCTAACTTTGTTTCTCAATTTAATTAGAATTTAACATATATTTTGAAAGGTATTTTATATATAAGTAGTAATATAATATAAATTTAATTAGAATTTAACATATATTTTGAAAGGTATTTTATATATAAGTAGTAATATAATATAATGAAAAAATTCTGAAAGTATGGCATAATTTTGCACTCACAAATTAATAAAAGTTAACTATTAAAAGTGAAATAATGAGGAATTAATCACCAATACTTGAATTAATCATTGATACCTTGAGAAAGGATTGATAACATTGAAAGGATAGATTTTCAATTTTTAAGCAGTTTTTATTAATATTATTTAAACATAGGATTATTGTCTACATCAATTTTGTAATAATTGAAATGGTCGTAATGTTATCAAATGTATAATGACCATAGACAAAATGGATAACCTAGATAAAGTAACAAAACACAAAATACACATTTGGCACATTTGGATTTGCTTTTAAAATTCACCAAAAAACAATCCATAAGATAACTTCACTATTTTTCTGAGCCATTGATACAATACCTTGTGAAAATTCTCTAGAGACTCGGATGACGTCACCTCTCGAAGAGGGGAATAATAGTAACACAAATAATTGGAGCAAATTATCCACTAAAATTTGATGAATTTATTGAAAATATAAATAATTTAATTGATCTCATCGCATATCGATAGTGAGAAATTAATATTGACTCATTAATTTGTTAATTAAATTTTTGTTTTACATTGTTAACAATCGAATCAATGATGAATCATGTAAATGAAAACAATATATAAAGTTCCAAAGACTAATATAGTTCATATTGACTTAGTTACAAGATTAAAATAATCACTATTGTTTAGAAACTCATATGAGAAGTTTTTCCCTATACCTGAACCTCGTTTATTCCGTTATTAAGACTTTGATATCTATGAAAGAGATTGAACCAAAATCTAAGGTGGAACTTATTTAAGTTTCTAGTTATTTGAAAATTACACCTACCCTGTTTCTTGCCGCCGGCATAATTGAATTTAGAAGTTTTGATAGATTTAGATTAGATATGTATTATTTCCATACTTTAAAAAAATCGTTTGCAACCTAATGTCAACTTTCTTTCCAAAATGAAAAACAAAATTAGGATCAACTTTCTTTCCAAAATGAAAAACATAATTAGGATGAGAATTGTCAATGTAAGATGATCTTGATACTCTTATCATATTGATTTTTTTATGAATATAATCTTTATAATAGAAATTATTTGCAGATATCAGTGATATTGTGGGTAGATATTGTGGGTATCAGTGATATTGATATTAGTGATTTGATGGTATTAACTTATTGTTGATGTGGATAATATTGATTTGATGATATTTAATTTGATAATGATTTTTTGATAAATTCAAAAATATTGATTTAATGACAAGGATATTTTAATTTAATTTCCATTAATACATGTGCATCTCATGTTTTAGCAGAATGTTTGATAAAAAAATTGCTTGTATTACATTGATGATATCATGATTAATACTAGTTTGATGTTGTTGAAACTAATCAAATGACTCCTTGATGACCTTGATAATATTAATTATTAGATGTTAATACTCTTAATGCATCGATGTTATGGTTTTTCGTGCTACTATTAGTTAACTAGTGATGATTTGATCATGATGTCATACTAGTGGTTTGTTTAAAGACGCTAGTTGGTTAATGATGATGGTATGTAAAAATGATGATTTTAAGCTTTGATGACTTAATGAGCCAATAATGATTTGTTGATATTGAGGACGTTAATGATATTGGTGTTGATTGTTGATGACCTTGTGGATCTGATAATGAGATTGTAAGTTAATGATATTGTAAGTATTGATGTTTGATAGTGAATGTTGGTATTCAAGATGTCGGTTGTTGGCTCTACAATATTGACCTGATGATGGTAATGATCTTGTTAATAATGATACCTTGATGTGGCTTGAAGATAGGAAGGAAATCAATTAATGATACATGATCATAGATAATCAAAGTATAATTGATGGCATTGGTTACATAAATGGTTAACATGCATGCTACTAAAATGTGTTGAAATATTGTAATTGTGAAGTATATTCTAATTGAGTTATTATCTTATAGATCAATCCCCTTTTGTGGATTGGTCATGACGGGACTTATGTATGACCAAATCCCTTTTTGTGGATTGGTCAAACCCTAATTAAATGATGTTAATTGAGAAGTCATCCCCTAGGGTTAATTAAAGTGGTTTTAGCCACTAGTTGGAAAACTTGGCCTTGCTTGATGAAAAGACACAACCCTAGCGCTCCTCATCTAGTATAAATAAGAGAGGCTAGCACCTCATTCACTCACTCACTCAAGTCACTCATCTAGTGCGCAAGTTTGAAGGAAGTTGCAGTTGTCAGAAGAAGGAGAGAGAGAGGCGCATTGCTCAGTATTGGATTTCTCTAGTGTTTGGTTTATTGTCTTGGCATTGTATTGGCAATCTATATTAAGGAAGTTTTTGCTATGTTTTCTCCCCCATGAGGATTTCCCAAGATAAATGTTGTGTACCTTGTGATTGTGTTTCATTCAGTGATCTTGCTTATGCTATTATTGTCTAGTAAATTGAAAAGAACTTAATAGCATCTCTAAATTTAACATGGTATCAGAGCTTGACTGAATAGAACACATTTCATTGAGTGGCCAAAAACATCATTGTTGTCATACAAGAAAATTAGGTTTTTTTGTTGGAAGAGAATTTCAGCATAAAAACTATCTAGGGAAGTGTGCCCTAGCCTAGAAAACACATTGGCAACTTAAGCGCACATTTTCAGTGGCCAGAGCCTCTAGAAAGTGAAACCCTAGTTTTCACCAGAAAACCAAGAAACCAAAACCAGTACCAATCCAAATTTGCGCAGGCTCATTTTCAAGGGGTAAAATTTGGATTTTCTGAAAACATACTGCACTAGCCTACTCGTCTCAGCGAAACGCACCTCCTGGTAAGTTCAGATTTAATTTTTGAGCACTTTCTTTTTTTTTGTCATTTTCCCAGCTCCGGGTCAAGATGTATGCAAGCAACAAGCTTGTTGACAAGTTATAAGGTGTGAAAAACTTATGTGCCTAGAAGTATAGGATTGCACTCATTCTTGAAGAGAATGACCTTGCAAGATTCATCAAGGAAAATGTACCAGAACCCCCAGATGTTGCATCTAAAGCAAAGTACTAGAAGGATATGGTTAGGGCCAAAAGAATCATTGCAAACTCTATTAAAGACCACTTGATCCCTCAAGTGTCTTCCAAGAATACTCCAAAAGAAATGTTTGATTCCCTAACTAGAATGTAAGAAGGAAGGAATATCAACCGAAAGATGAATCTGACAACCCAACTCAAGAATATAAAGATGCAGAAAGGAGAAATTGTGCATGACTATTTCTCTAGGGTTTCTCAATTCAAGGAATAGCTAGAAGCAATTGGAGACAACCTAGATGAAGATGAACTCATAATGACAGCTCTTAATGGTCTCACAATACCTTGGGATGCCTTCATCCAAACTATCTGTGCAAGAAAGGAGAAACTCCAATTTGACAGTCTTTGGGAAGAATGTTTTCAAGAAGAAGCAAGAGTAGATAACCGAGAAGCAGTACTACTAAGGGATGAAGATGAAGCCCTAGATGCTCATGTTAAAGGAGGAAAGAAAAGGTCTCACTTCCAGAAGGAGACCCACCTTCATAAGGAATCCTACTCCCCAAAGAGATTCACCCATTTCCATAAAGAATCTCACCCCCCAAGGAGATTCCGGAAGTTTTAGAAATGTCAAAGAAGAGAAAAGGATTTCTCCTCTTATCAATGTTACCATTGTGACAAGATGGGACATATTGCTAAGAATTGTCCATCTAGAAGAGAAGAATACAAGAAGAGAAATAACAAAAGACACCATGCCCATGCAATTGAAGATGATGAGCCACCCACAAAGATGATTAAAGAAAAGATTGAAGACTATGTTTTATTCTCTGCCCTCTTAGGATCTGTGTCACCTGGAGAGGACACTCGGCTCATAGACAGTGGTGCTTCTAAGCACATGACATGTGTTAAGCTCTAAATAGTGGAACATTACCCCTTAATTGGGGAATATTACATTAGTAATGTTATTTTATTTATGTCAGCTTGGGTCCATTAGTTGTAATTGTAGTTCTTAATCTCTTATATATACCAAGGAGACATTTTCATTTGGAATCATCTTGTATTTGGAAATTTAAGTGGTGTATAAGGAGGTTTCCCCCTCGAAGAGGCTTATTATCTGAAATTTTATCTTTTTCAAGGCGTTGAGTACTTATTCTGAGGTTTTTCTATGCTATCTGGATATTTGGTTCTTAACATTTGGTATCAGAGCTCAAGATCTTGGGGTTTCGCTACTACATCTAAAACACCTTGGCATTTTCTCTATAATTTGTTTTTTACGACGTTTCAGAAGGAACCCCTTGGAGGATATTTAGTAGACGGATCAAGGTACGTTGGGTTCAAATTTCAGCTCCTAGGGCCTTATACTTTCAGAGATACAGCCTGTGAAAAATAGGGTTTTGGAATCATCCTAAATTTAGTCATCGCGGTATTTTCGCTATGAAATTTTTTCTGTAACTTTTCAAACTCTGAAATCTAGAGGATATTCACAAAAATTATTAAGGTATCTATGATAAAACTTCCAGCTTATGGGTCATCTTACATTTGTAGATACACCCTGTGGAAGATAGGGTATCTGACTAGTCTCAAGAAGGTGTTCTGGGTAAAACAATCATAAATTCTTCCTCGAGTATCCAAATTGAGTGAGACCGGTTGCATTGGATAGTGGACAGTCTGTAGTATTTCTGGTACAATTTTCAGAATTGTATATCAATTATTTTGTGTGGGGCACTCTATACAAGTGAGATCCCCTGGAAAGGCCAAAAATCAGCAAGTTGTGGGGAAGTTATCATAAATTCCACTTGGCACATCCAATTTTGATCAGACATGTGGCATTGCAGAGAAGAAATATAAGAGAACTACAAAAAATAAATTTTCATACCCAGAAGGGCCGAAATTTTGGAGATACAACAAAAGAAAGTTTGTCTCGCATAAACACCTCAAAATCAAGGTTTAAAGTGATACTTGGCCAACATGCCACCAAAAAAGGGAACTTCTACACCAAATAAGCCTCCAAACAGTCCTACTTGGACTCTTGATGAAGGTAAAGAAATGCGTAGGGACATAAATGATTTACAAAAAAAGATAGTAACAAAAGATGAACTACAAGGGATGATGGATTCAACATAAGCTAATTTGAAGGCAATAATAAATACTAAGATGGATGGTTTAAAAAGGGAGATCATGGAAGGATTGAAAAATTTCCTAATAAAGAGAACACATGAAAGTGAAAATGTATCCCACGAAATTCATGATGAGGACACAAGAAAGATGAATCAAGAATGGAGAAACTCTAACCTTGAGTTGAAGACCAACCACTTTCCTAAGATCGATATGAGGGAGTTTGATGGCAAGGAGCCAATCACATGGATACTTCAGATGGAGCAATTATTTGATCTACATAATGTGTCACATGCACAAAAGGTACGAATTGCTTCTTTATATTTGGAACCCAATCAATTTGTGTGGTATCGATGGCTTTGTTATCGCAAATCACTCGTCACTTGGACAATTTTCACGGAAGAAATGATAGCACACTATGAGGATATAAGGAGCAATATCTTCTTTAGCCAACTAATAAATCTCAAGCAAAAGGGTTCAGTTACATAACACATTGAGAACTTCCAAAGATTGAATATAAAGGTAACAGATATTCCAAATGAGCACTTGATTGATGTATTCATAAGAACTTTAAGGGATAACATTCAACATGAGGTTCGCCTTTGGGAACCCAAATCATTGGAGAATGCATTTAGGGTGGCAAGAAATGTTGAAAGCAAAAATATGGCTATGGCTACTAGAAGGACCACTCCTCACATCTATCGAGAGAATAATGTTCGTTCTTCTAAAACACCTCAACCTACAAGTTTGACACCTCAACAATTGGAGGAAAGAAAAACAAAAGGTTTATGCTGTAATTGTGACAGCAAGTATAGTAAGGGACATAAGCGTGGTGAGAAGAAATTATTCTACATAGATTGTTAACAGGAAGAAAAACAAGAACTAGAACAAGAACCATCTCAAGATGAAAACGTAGAAGCGATTTCTTCTAAAGAGTTGACTCCCACGATATCTTGTAATGCATTGGTTGGAATTAGCACTCCTCAAACCGTCAAGATCGGAGGATATATCAAAAAGAAAAAGGTAATAGTCCTAATTGATTATGGTAGTACTCATAATTTCATTCGTTATAAATTAACCAAAGCTCTCAATTTCTTTGTATATCCAACACCAGAGTTTCAAGTAATGATTGCAGATGGAGGAACTATCAATTGCTCAGGAAAATGTAATAAGATCAATCTTACTATGGGGGAATATGTAATTAATAGTCCAATGATTTCTATACCCATGGGTGGTGTTGATGTCGTACTAGGAATCCAATGGTTACAATCATTAGGAACAGTGGCTTTTAATTTTCAAGAAATTTTCATTGGAAGGAAAAGAAATTGAGTTAAGAGGTATCACAGGGAAACCCAATAAGGTGATAAGCTCTAATGGCATAACAAAATTATTGAAAAAGGGGCATCAAGGTGTAATTGCACAACTATGCTCACTACATGTTCAAACATCTAAGCCATCTATTCCCCTAGATATCCAAGGGATCATTGATAAGCATTCCAAAGTATTTGAAGATATTCCCAAAGGTCTTCCACCTACTCGAAATCGTGAACATGATATTCACCTAATTCCTGGGAATGTTTCTCCTAACATCAGGTCGTACAGATACCCTTATGCCCAAAAGAGTGAAATTGACCGTATGGTTGAAGAAATGTTAGAGGTTGGCATTATTAGACCTAGCCAAAGTTCTTACGCTGCACCGGTGGTAATGGTATTCAAGAAAAATGGCTCATGGCGTATGTGTCCAGAGTATAGAAAGCTCAACAAGATCACTATTAAATATAAGTTTCCCATTCTTGTCATTGATGACTTGTTAGATGAACTACATGGAGAAATCTATTTCAGAAAGTTGGATCTTCGTTCAGGGTTTCATCAGATTAGAATGAAGGAAGAAGATATCCCAAAAACAGCATTTCGAACTCATGAAGGCCATTATGAATTTTTGGTCATGCCTTTTGGCCTTACAAATGCACCTTCCACATTCCAAGGGTTGATGAATTCAATTTTCAAGCCCTTCCTTTGAAAATGTGTGTTAGTATCTTTTGATGATATACTAATATATAGCAAGTCTTGGGAGAATCATGTGTGACACGTTGACAAGGTCTACAACTACTAAAGGAGCAACAACTATATGCCAAACCATCCAAATGTTTCTTTGGGGTGAAGGAGGTAGAGTATTTGGGTCATATTGTATCTCATGAAGGTGTCAAGGTAAACCCTAACAAGATTAAGGCCATGATGGACTGGCCGATTCCCAAAACATTGAAGAATCTTAGAGGATTTTTGGGTTTGACAAGTTACTACCGCAAGTTTGTTCGGAACTATGGGAGAATAGCAGCACCTTTAATGGCACTAACTAAGAAGGATGCATTTTCATGGACTCCAGAGGCAACTAAAGCTTTTGAACAACTTAAAGAGGTGATGTGTAAAGCTCATGGCTTGACCACACTAGACTTCACAAAAAACTTTATTGTGGAATGTGATGCCTCATGAAATGGCATTAGTGTTGTCCTAATGCAAGAAGGAAGGCCCCTGGATTTTGAAAGCCAGCCACTCAAGGGAAAGGACTTACACAAACCCATTTATGAGAAGGAAATGATGGCAATACTACATGCATTGAAGAAATGGTGTCCTTGCCTAATAGGTAGGCACTTCAAGGTCAAAACAAATCATAATAGTCTTAAATACTTCTTGGAACAAAGACTATCTTGAGAAGAACAACAAAAATGGGTGACCAAGATATTGGGTTATGATTTTCAAACCATCTATAAAAAAGGGAAGCAAAATGTTGTGGCAGATGCACTCTCAAGAAAGGATGAAGATGTTGAGGCCTTTATCTGTGTTATCTCGATCATCCAACTCGATTGGATAATAGAAGCAAGGGATGAGTGGAAGAATGATGAAAATGTGTAGACTCTCATTCAAAGGTTGCAGCAGGATTCTAGTGCATCAGATACATTTACATGGAAAAATGATGCACTATGGTACAAAGATCGCTTATATTTATGTAAGAACTCCCAACTCAAACAAAAGGTACTATTGGAATTGCACACCTCTCTGGTATGAGGGCACTCAGGATTTTTGAATACCTACCATAGGGTTAAGAAGGAATTTTTTTGGGATGGCCTTAAAACTGATGTTCAAAGGTTTATAGCAGAATGTTTGGTTTGCCAACAAAATAAGGTGGAAACAATTAAGACCCCGGGTCTTTTACAACCATTAGCCATCCCAAGTCAGCATGTTATGTTATATTATAACATAACATGTATGTTATGTTATAATATAACATAACATGTTATAATCCTGGGAGGAGGTTTCCCTGGATTTCATCACAGGGTTATCAAAGTTTGAAGGAAAGAGTGTCATCATGGTGATTGTTGATAGACTGACCAAGTACACACACTTTTGTGCACTCTCTCATCCCTTCAAGGCAGTACAGTTGCCACCACATTCATAGAGACAGTTCAAAAACTACATGGAATCCCAAAGATTTTTGTAAGTGACAGAGATCCTACCTTCACTGGACATTTTTGGACAGAATTATTTTCTTGTTTGGGTACTCAATTGGCTCATAGCTCATCCTATCATCCTCAATCTGATGGACAAATCAAGATAGTGAACAAATGTCTAGAAGGCTACCTTTGTTGCTTTGTCTTTGATAAATAAACACAATGGTTCAAGTTGTTACCCTTGGCAGAATGGTGGTATAACACTTCCTTTCATATTGCAACAAAAATGACACCATTTATGGCACTCTATAGATACCACCCTCCTTCCATCACTTCTTCTCTAAAAGAAAAATATAAGGTTCAAGCAGTGGAAGATCACATCGAACATCAACAACAAGTTATCCAAATCTTAAAGGACAACCTGACCATGGCACAAAATCGCATGAAACAACAAGCAAATCAACATCGTAGTGAAAGAAGTTTTGAAGTAGGGGATTGGATGTTTTAAAGACTACAACCATACAAACAGATGTCCCTCACGCAAGCCAAGAAGGATAATAAATTATCATCAAAGTACTATGGCCCTTATAAGGTGTTGCAAAAGATTGGTACTATGGCATACAAATTGGAGTTGCCTACATCCTCACGAGTACACTCAGTTTTTCATGTTTCATGCTTAAAGAAGGTTATAGGTGACAAGATCTCGGTTCAAACTATATTGCCAGAACTTGACGAGGAAGGAAAAATCATATTGGAGCCTGAAGCCATCACTGACACAAGAATTCGTCAGCTGAGAAATAAGTTCATTTCAGAGTATCTCATTAACTGGAGGAAACTTATTATTGAAGATTCCACTTGGGAAGATGCGTCTTTTATACAAAAGCATCAAGAATTACTCAAGCGTTGCAGACAACACTTGTCTCAAGGGGAGGGACATGTTAAGCCATAAATAGTGGCACATTACCCCTTAAGTGGGGAATATTACATTAGTAATGTTATTTTATTTATGTCGGCTTGGGTCCATTACTTGTAATTGAACCTCTTAGTCTCATATATATACCAAGGAGACATTTTCATTTGGAATCATCTTTTATTTGGAAATTTATGTTGTGTATAAGGAGGTTGCCCCCTCGAAGAGACTTATTATCTGAAATTCTATCTTTTTCAAGGCGTTGAGTACTTATTCTAAGGTTTTTCTATGTTATATTGATATTTGGTTCTTAACATCTGGTATCAAAGCTCAAGGTCTTGGGGTTTCTCTATTATATCTGAGACACCTTGGAATTTTTGCTATAATTTTTTTCTACAACATTTCAGAAGGAACCCCTTGGAGGATATTTATCAAACAGATCAAGGTATGTTGGGTTCCAATTTCAGCTCCTGAGGATTTATACTTTCGGAGATATAACTTGTGTAATATATGGTTCTTGAATCATCCTGAATTTAGTCATCGCGGAATTTTCGCTATGAAATTTTTATGTAATGTTTCATACCCTGAAATCTGGAGGATATTCACAGAAATTATTAAGGTATCTTCGATAAAAAAAATTATCTTGTGGGTCATCTTACATTTGTAGATACACCCTGTGGAAGATAGGGTATCTGACTAGTCCTATTGGCTAGTCTCAAGCAGGTGTTCTGGGTAAAACAATCATAAATTCTTCCTAGAGTATCCAAATTGAGTGAGACCAATTGCATTGGATAGTGTACTATTTAGAGGGACATCCACAGAAGAATATTAATCCATTATAAAGAATGATGTATGGGAAATAGTTCTCAGGACGAAGAACAAAGATGTGGTATCTTCTAAATGGTTATACAAGATAAAACATGCTACAGATGGAAGTATCGAAAAACATAAAGCAAGGTTTGTAGCTCATGGATTTTCTCAAAAGGAAGGCATTGACTGTGAAGAGACATTTTCTCTTGTAGCCAGATACACTTCTATCAGAACCATCATAGCTCTTGCAGCCAAGATGAAGTGGAAGTCACACCAGATGGATGTGAAAACAGTCTTCTTAAATGGTGTTATTGAAGAAGAAGTGTATATAGAACAACCTCAAGGATTTGAAGTTGAAGATAGAAATACTCATGTCTGCAGGTTGAAGAAGGCTCTATATGGGTTGAAGCAAGCTCCTAGAGCTTGGTATGGCAGAATTTGTAGTTTCCTGACGAGCTTGGGCTTTACCAAGAGCAAAGTTTATTCTAACCTTTACTTCAAGGTTATGAATGATGAACTAGTTATATTGTTGTTGTATGTGGATGACTTATTCTTAACTGGAGAAGAAAATATCATCATTGATTGTAAGAAGAAGCTCTCTGCAGAATTTGAGATGAAAGACCTAGGCTTGATGCACTATTTCTTAGGTCTCAAGGTTTGGTAGAGCCTAGAGATGATCTTCCTTAACCAAGGGAAGTATGCAATTGAAATTCTAAAGAGGTTTGATATGTTGGAATGTAAAGCCATGAACACTCCCATGGAAACAAAGTTGAAGCTCTTGGTTGATACTTCGTCAGAATTGGTTGACTCTACGTTGTACAGACGGATCATTGGATCGTTGATGTATCTGATGAATACTAGGCTAAATATATGTTTTGTTGTGAACACCTTGAGTCAATATCTAGGAGAGCCCAGAGGTGTTCACTTTGTTGCTGCAAAACATGTGATGAGATACCTTAAGGGTATGTTGGACTTTGGTCTCTGTTATAATGGAGATCATGACTTCAGACCGGTTGGTTATACAAATTCAGATTGGGTTGGAAGTGTTTCTGACAAAAAGAGCACTTCAAGATGTTGTTTCAGTCTAAATTCAGCGATGACTTCATGGAAAAGTAGGAAGCAATCCAGTATTGCTCTCAGCGCGGCAGAAGCGGAATACATTATTGCATGTTCCACCAGTTGTGAATCCATATGGCTTCAGAAGTTGTTGACAGGTCTATTCGATCTGGAGATGGAAGCAACCCTGATTCTATGTGATAACCAGAGTTGCATAAAGATGACGGAGAACCATGTGTTCCATGATAAGTCAAAGCACACAAAAATCTAGTATCACTACATTCGTGATATGGTGCAGAGGGGAACATTAAAGCTCCAATATGTTGGCACAGATGAGTAGGTTGCAGATGTGTTGACCAAGCCTCTATCTCGTGTAAAGTTTGAATACTTTCAAGACAAGCTTGGTATAGTCTGAAAGAACTTCCCTCGAAAAGGGGAGTGATGTTGATGATACTATGGCATCCAAACCAACAGCGGGTAGCTCGGTTAGGATTTTATTACCTAGGGGACTGATCATCCTTAGACAGATCCCGAAGGTCCGGTAAGGACGCTCTGTCAGAGTACCTGTGCATGTATATGCCAACGGTGCTCAGTAGTTGTAGTTTCATTAGGATTTTCATAATCCTAGGGAATATTATTATTTGTGCATAGATCCTGAAGGTCCGGTAAGGATGATCTGTCAGAGTACCACATGGTAGCTCCATCAGGATTTTATATCCTAGGGAATCTTATGATTCCTGGGCAGATCCCTAGGGACTGTTAGAGTACCACAAAATGTTGTTTTTACACCTGCCTCATTCTATTGTTATATGATGACGATGATTTTATCTCAGCCTCGTGCTGATGATGTTGTTCCAACCTCGTGTTGTTGATGATGTTGTTGTTCTAGCCTCGTGTTGATAATGTTGTTGATCCATCCTCGTGTTATGATGATGTTGTTGCTCCAGCCTTGTGTTGTTGATGATGATGATGTTGATGTTGTTGTTATAGCTTTTATGCTAACTGATGTTGATGTTTCAGATTCCAACTCCATGCTGCGAACAATGATGATGATGTTATTCTAGCTCCATGATGTGAATGATGATGATGATGATACTCCAGCGCCATGTTGTGAATGATGATGTTATTGATGATGAGAAAAACTTTCAATGATTTATAGATATGTCAGTGAGTGTTCCAGATGTTGTTGATGTTGTTTCCCTCTCCTCCTGATGATGTTGTAGAATACCCTTCTTGTTAATGGGGAGTGTTGAACTATTGTAACTGCGAAGTATATTCTAATTGAGTTATTATCTTATAGATCAATCCCCTTTTGTGGACTGGTCAAACCCTAATTAAATTATGTTAATTGAGAAGTCAGCCTTGCTTGATGAAAAGACACAACCCTAGCGCTCTTTAGCTAGTATAAATAAGAGAGGCTAGCGCCTCATTCACTCACTCACTCAAGTCACTCATCTAGTGCACAAGTTTGAAGGAAGTTGTAGTTGTCGAAAGGAGGAGAGAGAGAGGCACATTGCTCAGTCTTGGATATTCTCTAGTGTTTGCTTTATTATCTTGGCATTGCATTGGCAATCTATATTAAGGAATTTTTTGTTGAGTTTTCTCCCTCATGAGGGTTTCTCGGTGTTAAATTTACATGCAGTAGCGAGAGCCATTCTCCTGGAGGATGGCTAAGACCCTAGACAAGATCTAGGGCCCCCAGTGCACTCCTGGGGTATGTGGTCTGGGACCAAATTGATAAAGACCCTAGACAAATGTCTAGGGCCCCTGGACTGGGTCCAGGGTAACCATGCCTGGGGCATGGGAGTCTTGGTCTGG
>JASDQU010010925.1:101401-111765 GCA_032191745.1 Picea mariana | reverse complement strand
AAAAAGAGAGAGAAGACAGAAGCCACACAAAAGGATTCCAAGGAAGAAAAAGTCCCAAAGACCAAAAATAAGGATGAAGTATTATTGAGTGCCACATGTTTAGGGGGAGCAGCCCTAAAGAAGAATGTTACTTTTTTCCATTAAACTCAAGGGGAGAAGCCATACCCTTTTCCATTGATGTCAAAGGGGGAGAGAAATTGGGATCATGATGATAGGGGGAGCATGAGTGTTGCCATCAATGACAAAGGGGGAGATTGTTGGAATATTGGTTGTTGCCATTGATGTCAACCCTAGTCATGGGTTTTGGACTGCAAGATTGATGAAGGTATTTGGATATGAAGGAAAATGCACATGCAGATAAAACACACATGGATGGATAGTATACATCATGTTTTTTCTGATGGTATGTGGCACGTCACGTGGATCCTCATGGTTGAGGAGAAATGAGTTTTTGAAGATGACAAAGTGAATTGAAGAAGGAAATACACGTAGGCCCTGAAGACAATTAAAGAAAAGAATTACAAAATAAGAAAGTGTCAGGTCGGCCCTAATGTTAAAAGGAAGTGAAATAAATGGTATAAATAAACATCATTATACATTCATTTGATACAAGTTGAATTTCAGAGGAAATAAGAAGTAAAAGAAGGTCGGATTTCAAGGGAGGATGAAGTCTTTGGTGATGTGTTCTAAGGTATGTTATTTGCAGGTCATCTTACCATTTTTTCTATAACTTTTTTTTCTAGAACGATTCAGATGGTGAAATCACTATGGTATTGAGAGAACATATCAAGGAACCTCTAGTAAAAATTTCTTCTCTTGATTCACTATAATTACGGAGATACACTCTGTGGAAGATAGGGTTTGTGACTAGTCCTGAAGCTAGTAAATAAACAGGTGTTCCGGGTAAAAAAATCATAACTTATTCATAAAAAATCTAAATGAAGTGAGACCACTTCCATTGGAAAGAGTACAGACTTTAGTTTCTTGTGTGAGAGTTTCAGAATCACATGTTAAATATTGATCACGAGGCATGCTGTACAAGTTGGGTCTTCGGAATAGACCAGAATTGAATAAAGTCTACCATTCTTTCTATAACCTCTTTTTGAGGAGGATTCAAGGAGTGAAAACTGGAGGAGTTTCAGAGAATACATTGAGTAATATTATCTACAGGATCAAAGTACTCCAAGAATTAAAGAATTGCAGAAATTGAAGAAGTCTTAAGAAGCATTATCAGGTTCTATGCAATGATTGGTTGATGGTGATGATTTAATGTAAAATTTTATTATCTCTCATATATTATTGGGTGGAAGGAAGGGTCAAGGGTGGAGAGTTCAAATCTCTCTTGATATTGGAGGATTGTATCTTCCTCTTGGAGGTTTATCCCTCCCTATACATTTGGAAGCTGTAGCTACCTTTGGAAGTCATTACTTCCCTTGAACTATAATTATTGATTGTTTCTCATATATTGTGCATGATGTATTGTGGTGTATTGGTGTAAGTCTTATACTATTGTTCATTTCTCATTGGATATAATTGAATGGTTTAAGTATAAGTTGAAAAAGGTTTTAAATTGTACTTGATATTGATTCACCCCCCTCTCAATATCAACAAAGAGGTCATCCCGAGGTGACAAGGCAGTTTTCCTTACATTTTGATGGTCGGAACACCAAGGTAGGGGATTTAGAATTTGAGGTGACTGAGGCCTCTATTTCAGTTGCAACAGGAATCCCTATCACAGGTGAGAAATGGTTTAAATCCATGGCTTTTAATGCAGCATATGCCAAAGATTTTCATAAGCCTGAACATCAAGCTGGTGATTTGTCTAAAGGTGTGCTAAGGAATCAGCTGATTGAGCAGTTTGACAAGATATTGAGGATCATTCAGAGATAATTTACATGTGAAGGGAGGTTCAATACATTATACCAGTACCATATAAGGCTTCTGCTTCATTTTACTGGTAAAATTGAAATGAATATTCCCTACTATTTGCTACGGAGAATAGGCAAGATGCCAGATAGGATTCAATCCAAGTCTAAGGATGTGGATACTAGAATTTTTCACTTTGGATTGATTAGAATGCTAGTTTCTGAAGAACTGGGTAAGAAAGATATCTCATGGGAACATTTTGTTATTTCTTCTCACTTCAAGTTGGATATAGAAGCCACTCCTCAGTCACAGAAAGAAATCCCTTTATCATCCACCAATGCTGCTAAAGCAGGAACTAGCAAGAAGAGAAAGGGAAGATTTCTTATTCAAGATTCATAGGTCATCAAGGAGGTCACAGGAACTGAGGAGGAAGCTTGTCATTCCCCACAGATAGATTTTTCACCCCCTCCTCCACCAACATTAGAAGAAGTTCTTTCTACTACTAAAACTACAACAAAGAAAGGGAAGAAGCTACACTTCTCCTCATCCCCTCCAACAACCAGTACCAAGGCCAGGAAACCTTTCACAATATCATGAGCTCCTAAAGAGGTTGTTGAAGAACAATCCCTACCAAAAGCCTCTATCCTACAAAAGAAGAAAGGTAAAGGCATTGTACAACTTGTGGAGAAGAAAGAAAAAACCCCTATGCAAAAGAAGAAAGATAAAGGCAAAGGTATCAAGAAGCCTGATTAGATAGGCAAGGCAATTCCTATGCAGCAAGAAGAGGAGACCATGAAAAATTCTGTTGAGACTGTTCATGTCACTACTCCACCTGATATCCAAACATTCAAAAGATTAATCAAGCAACTTAGGGATGCTAGGACGGAGGTGGCTCAGTTGAAAGAATAAGCCATGTTTGACAGGGTTAAGATGAAATAACTCATGGATGGATACCACCACACTCTTGAACTGGAAAGGTTTGCAGCAAGAAAGGCCCAACCTCTCCATAGGCAGCTCAAAAACCTTTACAGGCAGAAAATAGGCTTTCAGTGTCAGAACAAGAAGCTCAAAGAAGAGTTGCAGCATTTTCAAGATGAAGTGGCTCAAAGGAACTTGCAGGTATTGGTTGTAGTTGCTATTGAAAAGAAGACACCAACAACCAAGGAGAGAATAGCTTCATTGAAGAAGCATGTCACTGCTAAAAGGAAGAAGCTTGTTGTGCCAAAGGAGGATCCTCCTTCTCCAAGAAAGAGTGTCAGGTTAATGAAGTAGTTGGTGAAAGGTGAGCTCCATTTTTTAAGATGGTCCCTTTTTGTGAGGATAAACCTTTGTTGAAACACTACCTCTACCACCTATACAGGCTTCTAAGTGCTTACTGTTCAGATTTTTGGGCTTTTTATGAAGAATTAACTCCTTCGACAATAATAGTTTAGACATTCTGTAGTGCTATGGCGCTGCAGAATAGTCTATTTTTGATGTTCCACCAGTTTGCCACCTACAATGTTGTCGAGTCGCCTAAAGTTAATGGTGTTTCTACTACTCGAGGTTGCTACTCGTTCTGCACGTGTCCAAGTGAAGGTGTTGTGTATTTTGATGGAACTACCTAAAGTTTGACAGAACACACAAGCGGGCGCTACCTATATCCGCTACCGATTTTTTAGCAGAGACACACCAGAATGGCGCTATCGAAATTTGCTACTTAAAATCTCGCAGAGACTAAAGTTTGCATAGAGGATAGGAAGGTTTGGCGCTACCTTTTCTTCTTGTCTATTTTTGAGGTTGCGCTACAGAATCTCATGAAATTTGGTGAAGGCACTACAAAGTGCGCTACTCAGAGTGATACCCAAAGACGCTACCAACAGATACCAGGAATCCAGAAGGGTCGAGCTAACAACTTTTTGGATAGATGATGATGGATAGAATTGAAGAAACAACAGTTGGTAACATGATGACAACCACTTGCCCCTTAAGGACACATGACAAACAAGGAGTTCCACACCAAAGGGGGATCAAGTTAATTCGAAGATTGGTTGGATTAGTCACCAACACTTTCCCATTTTATAGCATAGGTTGTTAGTCAAGTTTTTAGATGGAATAAATTCTTAGAGATTTTCATGGGAAGGAGGCCAACTCGCACCTCCAGCTGTTGCCTCCATTTTTGTTATAAATAGATAGATGAAATGATTTAGTAGGTTCAAATGGTTGAGAAAGGCTCCCTTATACTGTAATATTTTGATGAAGTTATTGTGAACTGGTGACGTACTTGATTTGAGACATCTTAGTTAATAGAAATCAAATTCTCTTTCCACCTTATTTGCTTCTAATGCTAAAGTGTTCATGCTTTGAATGATTCACATGAATGGTTGTGGTGATATTATGATGTATGCTTGATTATTATATTATCATGATGTTTCATTAATGTCCTTAAGTTCTAAACTCAAGAAGATATTGTGTTAAGAGTCTTTCTTCCTTAGGTTGTTTTCAGACCTGATGTTTACAACAATCCCTACATTCCTCTCACTGAAGTATTCCCTATGTTCATACTTACTGATTGAAGTTAGCCAAGACCTTGATTTCTCATGCATGCTAGCCCTGATTTCTAAGTTGGAACATTATCATCTTGAGTCTTATCCATTTGACCCCTCAAAACTCTTTTACATTCACATATAACCTGATGGGTACTAGGCTTGCCTTCCATGCAATCTCAAGGTGATTCCTAGTGCTAACATTCTTGGCGCCGTTGTCGGGGAACAATTTGAAGACTTTTCCCTGGGATTAAACGACACAGCTTACTAGTTCTGAAGGTGCATTGGAACTAATTATTTTGAAGATTGTAGATTGCACCTGGTGACTCCATTTTTTCAGTTCTGACGCCTAAAGGCAGACATACGAGATCAAATACACAACTACCTTTGGTTCCACCTGAGGCTGACCCAGAGAAGATAATCAAGAAGGGAAAATATTCCCAAAAAAGATTTTTTGCTGCTGCTACAAGTGCTTCTGGTCAGTTGCCTGATTCCACTCTTTATACTCCACTTGTTATATCAAGTAAGATTTTTTTACCTTCTACTGAAGTATCTAAGAAACTTGATTTTGAAGAGTTTCTTGTCAAATACTCCTGTTTTGAAACTGATTTGAAAGAAGAAATCATTGACATTATTTCTTCCCCTGACATTGAAAAGTGTTTCAGTCTTGATAGTTTTGAATATTTCCCTAGTTTAGGCTTTGCTACCCCACCTCCTGTTAAAATTTCTTCTGCCAAAGAAGTGGAAATTTCATCCCCTTTACAGAGTTTACCATCTTCTTCCAAGACTCAACCTTCTTCTATGAAAAATGAAACCCCCCTTTCATACTTTCCTTCTCCTAATCTGCACATAGTCAAGTCCCCTTCTCCTCCTTGTTCACCAAGAGTTCAAAACCAAATGGTAGTTCTTAACCGGATGGATGCCATAGTGGCTTCAAGGTATGCCCATCTTGTCTTACCTCAGCCAGTGAATGCTCTCCCTCCTGGAGATTATTTGAAATGCATTCCCGAATTCATGGGAGAAGAAGATATAACCGTTGAGGAACATCTTGCTTCTTTCTACAGTTATGAAGACAATCAAAAAATTGAAAACGAGGATGTGTGGATGAGAGTCTTCGTCCAAAGCCTTTTTGGTGAGGCTAGGAAGTGGTTTAGGGGTCTGGCCCCTAGATCCATTACTGGAATTGAAGCATTAGACGAGACCTTCTTCAGGCACTGGGGGGACAAAAAAGTCTTTTTGTACTACATCACTGAATTTGGATCCCTAAAAAGGAAAGAAGGAGAGTCTGTCTCTGACTTTTCTAAAATATTTAACAAAATGTACAATAAGATTCCTAATGAGATAAAACCCACCGAAACTTCTGCAAAAATCACTTATGTGAGTGCCTTTGACCCCAAGTTTTCCTTCTACTGAGAGAAAGAAGATTGGCCTCCTTAGTTCATATGCAAGATGTTGCCTTGGAGGTAGAATCCAATATAGTGGCATATGATAAACTCAGGGGAAAATCAGATAGGAATAGGAGAAAAAACAGAGTTGAAGCTTCAACTTCTGACTCCCCTGTTGTCCATTCTCAAGTAAATGAACTAACCAAATTAGTAAAATCCCCTTCTACTGATATTGAGAAGTTAAAATTGGAAGGAAAACATACATATAGAATTGCTCAAAATGCTGATAATAGAGGTAAATTTAGGAGACCCAATAATATTCCCTAGATCCTTCCCAGAGATCCTAGAAACAGAGACAGAGAGGACCAAAGGGTGCAAACTCCTTTGCATAATAATATTGATGTTGATGAAGAAGGAGAGGAAGAAGAAGTTGATCCTGAGATTCACTGCTTAGGTGACACATTTCCATCCCCTCACTTGACTCAATCTGCATATGAACAATCATTGAGGGACATTCAAATCAATGAGTTAAATAAGGGAGAGAAAGCCAAATAAGGTCCTTCTAGATATAATCTAAGATCCAAAAAAAATGAGGAAAAAAATGATGCTTCTGATCAGCTAGCCCAAAAGGAAAGCTCTGCCAAGGCTGTGACAGATAGTAGTAAGGAAAAAGATACTCAAAGTCCATAAGTTATGGTCAGAAATCCTACTCTTGAAACCAAAGAGATCCTGAAGTCTTCTTCTTTCTTAAGCTTTGAGAATGAGATCCAAAAAATAAAGGTCCTTGTACCTTTTTTGGAATTGATAAAAAATGAAGAATTTAAAAAATATCTCTCCAAAATGTTATAGACTGAAGCCTCTCCAAGTGCCACTGATTTAGTAAATCTGCAAGATGAAAAACCAGTAGTGATCTTGGGTCCATTGATATAATATAGAGATGATTCATCCACTCCTTTCTATACATCACTAAACATTCATGATAAAGTGTTGCATAATTGTTTGATGGATTCAGGGGCATCCCACAATCTCATGCCAAAAACTGTTATGGATGAACTTGGGTTAGAAATCACAAAGACTTACCATGACTTATATTCTTTTGACTCCAGGAAAGTGAAGTGTCTTGGAGTCATTAAGGATTTGGTTGTGACTCTATTTCAGCTGCCCATGAAAAGCGTAGTCATGGATATCGTGGTGGCTGATGTTCCCCCCAAGTTCAGAATGCTCTTGTCAAGGTCTTGGATAAAAAGAATTGGAGGAACATTGTAGATGGATATCTCATATGCTACTATTCCCGTTTTTTGGGGAGAACATAAAATACTTTACAAGGAATCTCAATTGGCTTACATAATTAGTGATGAAGCAAACCCCACAAATCATCTTGTTTTTGTTTTTGATACCGATTTAGGATCTAGCATTTTGCAGCTCACTGACGCTTATGAAACTCCTCTTGAAATCAAAAAATAGTCCGTTACCTTTTGTGAGGAGTCTCCTCTAGCCACCTATGTTTGAAAGATGTTCTTTGATGGAGCCTCTTCTAAGGAAGGTGTTGGTGTTGGAGTGGTCTTTGTCTCACGATCTCAAGAGACTATATCTTTTTCATACAAACTAGAATTTGAAACTACTAATAATATGGAAGAGTATGAAGCTCTTGTCTTGGGACTGAGGGTTGCTAAAGACATGGGGATAGAAGAGCTATCAGTATTTGGGGATGTTGAATTAATAGTCCATCAGATTAAAAATATTTATCAAAAAAAACACCCTAGGCTTAGATCTTACAGGAATGAAGTGTGGGACTTGGTGGACAATTTTTTTTCATCTTTTAACATTTCATTTATTCCCATAGAAGAGAATACCATGGCCGATTCTTTGGCTGTATCAGCAAGAAATTTCAGAATCCCCATACCACCTAAACTCAAGTATGATGTAGAAGTCAAGTACAAACCTTCTATACCAGACAATGTAAAATATTGGAAGGTGTTCGAAGATGATCTAGAACTTAAAAAATTCCTCGAGACTGTTGATGAGTTTTCTGCATTACACATTGATCAGGATCATGATTCTAAAATTAATCCTCATGCTGATGTTTTCCTTAATAAAATTTATAATCATCATATTGTGCAGCTACCTAGCAATCACATTCCAAAAGGACTAGTTCCTTTATTTGAAGAAAATGATGTGGCAGTGAAGGGGAAAGTGTCCATTGATGATGTTGACATAACTGAGTGCAATTTGGGCACAGAAAAGGATCCAAAATATGTCAAGTTTTCAAGCAGTCTATCAAGAGAGAAGAGGGCAAAATATATTGAGTTGTTAAAGGAATTTGTTGATGTATTTTCTTGGACTTATAAAGATCTTAGAACTTATGACACTAGCATTATAGAGCACAAGATCCCATTAAAGGAAGAGACCAAACCCTTTAGGCAAAAGTTGAGGCAAATCAATCCTATGTTGTTGCCTGTCATGGAGAAAGAGCTAAAAAATATTTTAGATGCAAAAATTATCATTCCTTTGAGGTATTCTGAATGGGTGGCCAATTTGGTCCCAATGAGAAAAAAGAATGGAGAAATCAGACTTTGCGTTGATTTCCGGAATATGAATAGAAGCTCTAAAAAGGATAATTACCCTTTGCCCAAGATGGTGCACATATTACAGAGGGTGACAGGAGCAACCATGATGTCCATGGTTGATGGTTTTTCTGGCTACAATCAGGTCTCTGTTTTTCCAGAAGATAGAGAGAAGACGCCCTTTACCACTCCTTGGGGTACATTCATGTATGCCAATATGCCCTTTGGTTTGATGAACGTAGGGGCAACCTTTCAGCGAGCTATGGACATAACATTTATTGGAGAGAAGGACAAGTTTGTTGTTATCTATTTATATGACATAACAATGTTCTCTCAATATGATAAAGAACATTGTGATCATTTAAGAAAGGTTTTCTTGAAATGTAGAAAATTTGTTCTCTCTTTGAATCCGAAAAAATCATTGTTTTCCATGAAGGAGGGAAAATTATTTGAGCATATTGTGTTAGTTGAAGGGGTAAGGATTTATTCCAGCAAGTTTGAAGCTATACAAACATTGTCACTTCCTAGATCCAAAAGAGAGGTTCAATCTTTTCTGGGAATAATTAATTTTTTGAGAAGGTTTGTGTCAAATTTTGTTGAGTTGGTCAAGTATATCACAACCATGTTGAGGAAAGGTAATGAAATCAAATGGACTGCTGAGTCTCGTAATTCTTTTGATCAGATAAAGAAATCTTTGACTGAAGCCCTGGTCCTTATCAGCCCGTACTACTCCAAGGATTTTCTTATTTTTTCTTTTGCTTCTTTTGATACAGTAGCAGTTGTTTTATTGCAGAAGAACGATGAAGGCTTAGAGAAACCCATTGCCTTTTTTAGCAGGGCATTGAGAGATGCAGAATTAAAATATGACATCATGGATAAGAAAGCCTATGCATTGGTTAAAGCTCTCAAGTCCTTCAGATTTTATGTGTTGCATTCAAGATTCATTTCTTATGTCCCATCAGATGCTGTAAAAGAAATTCTTATTCAGCCTGATATAGATGGAAAAAGGACCAAGTGGATTGCTAAAATCCTTGAATTTGATTTGGAAATTAAGCCTGCCAATTTGGTTAAAGGCCAGGGTTTAGCCAAGTTGTTGGCTGAATCAAATTGCTCAACATTGGGGGTAAATTTCATCAACTCATGTTCATAAAATCAACAAGCTAAATTGACTGATAAAGGTTCTCCAGTCACCCCTGCATTGGCATATTGCAGTTGGTACAAGAACATTATATTTTTTCTACAGAATTTACAAACTCCAGATGGTATGGAAAAGAACAAGGTGAGAGACTTAAAATTCAAATCAATAAAATACTTGTTGATCAAGTTTTGTATTGGAAAGAGCCATTAAGAGTGCTTTTGAGGTTCCTCAACCCACAAGAAGCCCAAAAGATTATGTTTTATTTTCATGATAGTTTATGTGGGGGGCATCATTATTGGAGAACCATGACATACAAGATTCTCAGGGCTGGGTACTTCTAACCTAGTTTGTTCACCGATGTTTGTGCTAAGATCAGAGCCTGTGTTAAATGTTAGAAATTCTCTGGAAAGAAACAACTCAAGTCTTTTCCATTAAAGCCTGTGGCAGCTTCAGGACCCTTTCAACAGTGGGGCCTAGATTTTATCGGGGAAATTCATCCCGCTTCCAGTGTTCAACATAGATGGATCTTGACTGCTACAAATTACTTTACAAAGTGGATAGAAGTTATCCCTACCAGGAATGCTTCCCACAACGTGATCATTGGTTTCCTTGAGGACATTATGGCAAGGTTTGGGTGTCTGAACAGAATTGTCACTAATAATCCTGCATCTTTCAAGGTTGAACCATTGATTTAGTTCTGTGAACAGTTTGGAATCGCATTGGTTCACTCTACCCCTTACTACCCCCAAGGGAATGGGTTTGCAGAATCCTCTAGCAAAATCCTTATAAAGATCATTAAAAATATGTTAGAGGAGAAAAAAAAGGCATGGGACTCAAAACTCAAGTTTTATTTGTGGGCTGACAGAGTTACAACAAAGAGGTCCCT
>JASDQU010010925.1:80429-101381 GCA_032191745.1 Picea mariana | reverse complement strand
GAATCGCATTGGTTCACTCTACCCCTTACTACCCCCAAGGGAATGGGTTTGCAGAATCCTCTAGCAAAATCCTTATAAAGATCATTAAAAATATGTTAGAGGAGAAAAAAAAGGCATGGGACTCAAAACTCAAGTTTTATTTGTGGGCTGACAGAGTTACAACAAAGAGGTCCCTGGGCCTTTCTCCTTTCCAGCAAGTGTATGGAGTTGAGGCCATTTTTCCTTCTCAACTTGCTTTACCTGTGGAAAAATTCTTCCAAGATTACCAAGGGGAGACAGATCATATGATCAGAAGGATTCAACAGCTGGTTGAAGTGCATCAGACTCGGGAGCAGCTTGTAGATAAAGCATATGATCATAAATTGAAGATCAAGCAAGCATTCGACAAGAAAGTGAACAAAGAGGATTTTCAACTGGGTGATCTGGTGCTCAAGTGGGATGCACTGAAGAAAGATAAAGGCAAGCACGGTAAATTTGAATATTTATGGATTGGTCCCTTCAAAATCTCTGAGGTATTCTCTAATAACACTTTCAAGTTGCAGAATATGGAGAATGAAGAAGTTTTTGGTGGCCCTATCAATGGGCATTTTTTGAAAAAGTACTTTGCTTGAGCCTTGAGTGGATTTTCATGCCATTGTAAATATCATCTTTCTTTTATTTTTGTTTCAATAACTGACCCCATAGCCCTAGGATAAGGCACTAAATCTACTCATTCTTGGCAGCCTATAGGGGGCATACCATCCCTTGTGGAGCCAATGTTATCACACTAATTGCCTTGGATTTTTTAGTTTGTTTTCATCTTTTCCTAAGCCTTATATTTTAATTTTTTAATTTCACCCCTTTTAAAAAATGTGTTTGTTAGGACCCCCTTGATAAATAAAGTGTAGAGTCATGACTTACATTTTGATCCTCATTCAAATTTGGACTTAGGACCRTTTTTGTTCATAACTTAACTATGATCCCCCTCATGATTTGTCACTAGGATCGATTCACTCCACGAATAGATTGATTTGACAGGCCATTTTCCTCACTCATGCCCTTGTAGCCCTGCYTTGTTGTCCTTTTCTTACTTGTCCAATCATTTTTTGAAATGGAGTGTTGCCCACTCATCAGGAGTTTCCATAGCACCTTTCTCATTCATCATATTACACCATGATTTATGATTACAACACTGATGTCATCTTCTTTATTTTCAGTGCCAAGATTTGGTTAAAAGATTCCTTCAAGATATCGTATTTACGAGATCTGATAACGGTTTGTGATTTTTGAAAAACTCAAGATTGTTGCGCTGCACAAACTCCCAGTTTTGACCAGTCGACAACAATGCTACCAAATCCAATGCTGAGGTAGATTCGGAGGCCGAGATGCTCATGACTTCTTCCTGAAATCTTGTTGAGGCTTCAAACAGATTTTATTACACATGTATTCTGTGTTTCCTCCTCTGCACATAATTTTCAAAGAGAGTAAGTGCTCAGAATATTGGATTATCGGGATTGCATAGTTGAAGGAGACCTTTCCTCACACCATTCTATCCTTGTCTCCCCTCCTTTTAAACCTGTAAATTTCACTAACAACATGTCGAATTCTGATACATCTTCCCACCATAGCTACTAAGCTCAAAGCATCCAAGCAGTTCTATCCTCTGCATACATAGTGCGCTACCTAGAGGCGCTACTTAACCACATTGTTTCTCCCCTGCCTCGTCTAACACTTAAGTCGGGTGTTTTCTAACTAGTTTCAAAGGACAATTATAGGGTATCCTCTCATTTTATAAGTGTTCACACCTACACAAATCCAAGGGAGATATTTCCATAKCCAGTTTTAGCATACTAGCAATCGGTCTGGTTTAAGGGAAGTTTTTGTAAAAGTGCAGCCTTGTCCATTTGAACATTGACTTTAGGTCCTCCTAGTTATTACCATTGCATAGCCATAAGAAGATCTCATCCTAAACTATGGAGACTCCTCAGATGAAGAATTCACACAAGGGGGTTAAGGTAGTTAGAACTGAACCTGTGGATATGCATCTTTTTGAGACAGAGCCCATGGCAAGAGAAGTTTTTCAAAGAGTGGGATGCCTCTCTTTCTACCAGAATATGCAAAGAGGTCATCCTGAGGTGACAAGGCAGTTTTCCTTACATTTGGATGGTTAGAAGACCAAGGTAGGGGATTTAAATTTGAGGTGACTGAGGCCACTATTTCATCTGCAACAAGAATCCCTATCACAGGTGAGAAATGGTTTAAAGTCATGGCTTTGAATGCAGCCTATGCCAAATATTTCGTTAAGCCTGAACATCAAGATGGTGATTTGTCTAAAGGTGTGCCAAGGAATCAGCTGATTGAGCAGTTTGACAAGATATTGAGGATCATTCGGATATACTTTACATGTGAAGGGAGGTTCAACACATTATACCAGTACCATATAAGGCTTCTGCTSCATTTTACTGGTAAAATAGAAATGAATATTCCCTACTATTTGCTAAGGAGCATAGGCAAGATGTCAGACAGGATTCAATCCAAGTCTAAGGATGTGGATACTAGCATMTTTCACTCTGGATTGATTAKAATGTTAGTCCTGAAGAACTGGGTAAGAAAGATATCTCATGGGAACACTTTGTTATTTCTTCTCACTTCAAGTTGGATATAGCAGCCACTCCTCAGTCGCAAAAAGCAAGCCCTTTATCATCCACCATTGTTGCTAAAGAAGGTACCATCAAGAAGAGAAAGGGCATAGTTATTGTTCAAGATTCAGAGGTCATAAGAACTAAGGAGGAAGCTTGTCATTCCCCACAAAGATATTTTTCACCCCCTCCTCCACCAGAGTTAGAAGAAGTGCCTTCTACTACTAAAACTACAACAAAGAAAGGGAAGAATCTACACTTCTCCTCATCTCCTCCAGCAACCAGTACCAAGGTCAGGAAACCTTTCACAAGATCATCAGCTCCTAAAGAGGCTGTTGAAGAACAGTCCCTACCAAAAGCCTCTATCCTACAAAAGAAGAAAGGAAAATGCATTGTAAAGCCCGTGGAGAAGAAAGAAGAAACCCTTGTGCAAAAGAAGAAAGATAAAGTCAAAGGTATCAAGAAGCCTGATGAGATAGACAAGGCAATTCCTATGCAGCAGGAAGAGGAGACCATGAAAAATCCCATTGAGACTGTTCATGTCACTACTCCACCTGACATCCAGACATTCAAAATATTAATCATGCAACTTAGGGATGCTAGGAAGGAGGTGGCTCAGTTGAAAACAGAAGCCATGTCTGAAAGGGTTAATATGAAAGAACTCATGGATGGCTACAACCACACTCTTGACCTGGCAAGTTTTTTATCAAGAAAGGCCCAACCTCTCCATAGTAAGCTCAGAAACCTTTACAGGAAGAACAAAGGCTTTCGGTCTCATAACAAGAAGCTCAAAGCAGAGTTGCAACATTTTTAAGATGAAGTGGCTCAAAGGAACTTGCAGGTATTGGTTGAAGATGCTATTGAAAAGGAGGCACCAGCAACCAAGGAGAGCATAGCTCCATTAAAGAAGCATGTCACTACTAAAAGGAAGAAGCTTGTTGTGCCAAAGGAGGATCCTCCTTCTCCAAGAAAGAGTGTCTAGTTAATGAAGTATCTGGTGAAAGGTGAGCTCCATTTTTGAAGATGGCCCCTTTTTGTGAGGCTAAGTTGTTTTTGAAGCACTACCTCGGACACCTATACAGGATTCTAAGTGCTTATTGTTCATAGTTTTGGGATTTTTATGAAGAATTAACTCCTTTGGCAGTAATAGTGCAAACATTCTGTAGCACTATGGCTCTACGAAATAGTTTATTTTTTATGCTCCACTGGTTTGCTACCTACAATGTTGTCGAATCGCCTAAAGCTAATGGTGCTACTACTACTCAAGGTTTCTACTCATTCTGCACATGTCCAAGTGAAGGTGCTACGTATTTTGATGGCGCTACCTAAAGTTTGATAGAACACATAGGCAGGCGCTACCTAAATTCGCTATCGAATTTCTGGCAGAGACGAAATTTGCACAGAGATGCACCAGAATGGCGCTACCGAAATTCGCTACCTAAAATGTCACAGAGACTGAAGTTTGCATAGAGGATAGGAAGGTTTGGCACTACCTTTTCTACTTGTCTAGATTTGAGGTTGCGCTACAGAATCTCATGACATTTGGTGAAGGCACTACAAAATGCACTACTCAGAGTGCTACCCAAAGATGCTACCAACAAATACCAAGAATCCAGGAGGGTCGAGCGAATATTTTTTTGGATAGATGATGATGGAGAGTATTGTAGAAATAGCAGCTGGCAACATGATGACAACCACATGCCCCTGAAGGACACATGGAAAATAAGGAGTTGTGCACCAAAGGGGGATCAAGTTAGTTCTAAGATTGGTTGGATTAGTCACCAACACTTTCCCATTTTATAACATAGGTTGTTAGTCAAGTTGTTAGATGGAATCAATTCTTAGAGATTTTCATGGGAAGGAGGCTAGCTTGCACCTCCAGTTGTTGCCTCCCTTTTTGTTATAAATAGATAGATGAAATTCTTAAGTAGGTTCAAATGGTGGAGCGAGGCTTCCTTATACTGTAATATTTTGATGAAGTTATTGTGAACTGGTGATGTACTTGATTTGAGACATCTTAGTTAATAGAAATCATCTTCTTTTTCTAGCTTATTTGCTTCTGATGCTAAAGTGTTCATGCTTTGAATGATTCACATGAATGGTTGTGGTGATATTATGATGTATTTTTTTTTATTATATTATCATGATGTTTCTTTAGTGTCCTTAAGTTTTGAACTCAAGAAAATCTTGTGTTAAGAGCCTTTCTTCCTTAGCTTGTTTGCAGACCTGATGTTTATAGAAACCCCTACATTCCTCTCACTGAAGACTTCCCTCTATTCATACTTACTCACACTTATTGATTGAATTTAGCCAAGACCTTTATTTCTCGTGCATGATAGCCCTGATTTCTGATTTGGAACATTATCATCTTGAGTCTTATCCATTTGACCCCTCAAAACTCTTTTACATTCACATATAACCTGATGGGTACTGGACTTGCCTTCCATGCAATTTGAAGATGATTCCTAGTGCTAACAGGGGGAATGTTGGAAACCTGATCGATTAGGGTCATGGTATTTTGTACTATTCACTTGAGAATGAATATCAAAAGTCACAAGTGAATAGGAACACTCATCGAGAGTCCAAGAGACCTCTTGGAAGATGAATCCAATAGTCATAACTAATGTATTTATACATGTATCATATTAATAAAATGTATTCCATGCTAATCTCCATTTGTGTGAGTTATAACAATGTGGAATTCCATACTATGCAGAGGAGTTGGAAGGGAGAACTATTAACTCTTCTCTTTCTATTTAATTATATTTCTTAAGAATGAGAAGGTTGTTATATTTAGGCATGGGAATGCAAGAGAATAAAATAGCTAGAATGAATATGCATTAGTAATAATATCAACAAAATATCATGTGGCAAAGTGCATATAGATATGCATGAACATATAGGATGTTGCATATGGATTAAGGTTATTATGTTGTTATATATGCTAGGAGTAGGTCAAAGTGATTAATTGAGATTAATGATGATTATATATGGGTGAAGCATGGTTGAAGATGTTGATGATATGGTTACATATAATAGTCAACCTTCTAAAGAAGGGATAAGGTCAAGAAAATGTTATGTGAGCCTCCATAGGACACTAACTAATCAGGTAACATCAGAGATGAGGATGGTAGTGAGGAAGATATGAAATTTAGTTATGCTATATCGCATATGTGCTCAAGCAATTAGGTAAGAATTCCTTTGGTCATGAATGTATATCATAAGTTAATAAGTATATTTTTGGTAATGATACCCAGGTGGGGTATGGTAGAGGAAAGAAACCTCGTGCATATAATATTGTTCTAAAACAAATTATGCATTCACATGAAAAGAATGTTATGTCTTGTTGTGCTAGTTATTAACTAATAACCAAGGAAATTTAGGACTTAAGATCATGTTGTGAGAATTGTTGCCATATGAGAAAGTCATGTGTGTGTATATAGTGATGTTGGATATAGATAGTACTACACATGTGTCCAATGGTCTCCCTGCTTGTATTGGTGTCCTAGACTATATCCTTATTGTCAACATTGAGAGAACCATTAGACGGGGAGGGTTTCCTAAATGACTGCAGAGAAAACAAAGGAAATGTATATAGTTGGTGAATAGAGTAGGCCAAAAATAACCTCCATCCATGTTTTTTTGGGTAGTGACCATCCATGAAAGGTGTTAGCGTCAGAGGTCACTCATGGATTGCTTGCAGGAGCAGATCCCAACACCCATCAATTTTATGTCACAATAGTTTTTAATGGGTGATAAAATGGGTAGAGACTCGGAAAGATACCACTCTAACTCAGGTACTGGGTCTGGTATGTAAAGAACAAAGGAGGTCTTGATCTAACTTTAGTCAGTAAGTGATTTAAAGATGAGCAGATTGAAGACTTAGTGAGAGGGGTGAACAAACTACCTCAAGCAACAGACCTTTCATTAGTTTGTAGAAGAAAAACTATGAATGCAAGATCCTCTTGGTTCAGGGCTTCGAGAAGCTGAAAGGGGGACTTGACTGGATCCTCCAATTCCAAGTCGTTCAGTGCTAAGAAAATCACAGAGACCGATTAGAAACAATGCAACTGTTACAGTGATCCATCCTACATCATCCTATAACAGTTACAACTCGACTGGATCCTCCAATTCTAAGCTGTTCTAATACAGTGTAAACAAAGACGTGAAAGAAACTGACATTCATAAGGCAAGAAGTCTCAAAAGTCCACACATAACCAGGAATAACAGTGCTTCATTAAATATTTACAACCGGGAGCCTCGTTCAACCATTGATGATTACAAAAATACAAAGACTGAGTCTATATACTCAGAAACATTCGCCTAACAGAGGCGTGCTCAGTCATCCAAGGCTTGGTGTCCCTTCAGTCAAATTCGGACGGATATTCTTCGTCAGACGCCACCTTAACTGCGCATGGCTCCTACAAGGGGAGTAGCTGAGCCATTAAGTGCCAAGTTAGTGTGTGCAGACCTCTCTGGCTAGTTGAGGACTCAACATGGTTTCTTTGGAAAAAATTGGTACACAGGACCCTCTCGGGCAGACAACTTGCCAGACCCTCCATACCTTATACTTAATGAATGAGGAGAGGTTTCAACCACCCCTTTCTCACCTTCATTTACTCCAAGCAAAAACCAGGATTTAGGTTGAATCAGATGGCACCTGGAGATCGTGATGATCCCTTCTATGACTAAACTCGATGCCTTTGGCCCCTCTTGCACAACTCTTTTTATTTCCCAAGTGACCACGGGCTGTGACCCTGCGTTTATCCTCAAAGGCTCTTTCGACATTCGTGAATAGGAAGGAGATAATCCTTGCTTATCATAGTTGCGATGAGTGAAGCACCGAGATGGATTAATTGGGCGCCATGCATCCTTCTCAGATCTGATGGTCCTGAACTTACTTGGCGATACTGTGGGCCCGGGTCTTAGATGCTCTTGGCACTTCACGCCTCGGGGATATGAAGGAGATGCTCCTTGCACCTCGAAGTCGCGATGGGCGAAAAGGTGAAGAGCCTAATCGCGCACCAGGTGTCCCCTTTGGATTGACGGCTGAGACTGCTCCATGATACTGCGGGCCCGAATCTGGGTGCTTTCGGCACTTCGGGGTTCGGGGTTTCAAGATGTAGAATGACATAGAACCCTCACCCTTCAAACTCCCGAATGCTGAAAAGCCGACGTGACTAGATCTCACACCACGTGTCCTTTAGATGGATGGCTACTATCCTTTCTTGCATGCAATATGGGCGTTATCTGTCCCACTAATCTCAGCACAACTTCGCTAACCGTGATTTCCCGTCGACCGTCGATCTGCTCTTATGGATGAATCAGGACCGTCAACAATATAATCTCGCCCGCTTACTTGCTTGGAAGCCTAAAACAAGATTTTTTCGTGCTGCGCTCGGGCGCTTCTCGTGCAACTTGCAGATCTAAATACTCTTGTGCCCATGACAAGAAATGTTACTAACATTAGGCTCCATGGGGGATAGAGTCGTCCCTGCGATGCTCTAAGGACTCATTTTGCAGCTCCAGTGCCTTGTTGTTGGGCTATGGGGTCATTTATTTAAAACTTAAAGACGGAAATAAAAACAATATTTACAACTGCGAAAGATCCATGTGCGGCTCAAGAGAAAAATCTTTTTAGGAAATGCCCATTCACAGGGCCATTGAAAACTTCTTGATCCTTCAAATCCCGTACCCTGTAGGTGTTATTCGAGAATACTTCGGATAATTTGAAAGGCCCGATCCACAGGGCTTCAAATTTTCCGTGCTTGCCTTTATCTTGTTTAGGAGCATCCCATTTTAGTACCAAGTCTCCTATCTGAAACTCTTCCTTCTTGGCCTTCTTATCAAAAACCTACTTGATCCTTTGTTGATGGTCCTGAATTGTGCCCATTACCTGCTCCCTGGCTTGCTGGACTTCCACTAGCTGATGAATTCTTCTGATCATGTCATTAGGCTCCTCTTGATGATCCTGGAGGAATTTTGCTACAGGAATGGCTAAATGAGAAGAGAAAACAACCTCTGCTACATAGACTAATTGGAAAGGAGAGACGCCTATAGATCTCTTCGTGGTCACTCGATCGGCCCATAGGGAAAATTTCAATCTTGAATGCAGGCCTTCTTGTTGTCTTCCAAAAGTCTTTTGATGATCCTTATTAGGCTTTTGTTGGAGGACTCTGCTAAATCATTGCCCTGGGGATAGTATGGGGTGGAGTGAATTAGTTTAATCCTGAATTGCCCATAGAAATTGGCTAATGGCTCATCCCTAAAAGAGGCTGCGTTATCAGTGACAATCTTACTTGGGCAGCCGAATCTTGTGATGAGGTCTTCCAGGAATCCAATGATTACCTTGTGGGAAGCACTCCTAGTGGGGATAGCTTCAATCCACTTGCTGAAGAAATTGGTAGCAGTCAGGATCCATTTGTGCTTCCCACTAGAAGCAGGGTGAATTTCTCCAATGAAATCTAGGCCCCATTGTTGGAAAGGTCCTGAAACAACCAGAGGATTTAACGACAACGACTTGAGATTTTGTTTTCCTGCAAATCTTTGACATTTGGTGCAAGATCTAACCCTTCTGTAGATGTCAGTGAATACGGTGGGCCAGTAGTATCCATCCCTGAGGATTTTGTAGGTTGTGGTTTTCCAGAAATGATGCCCTCCACATAGGCTGTCGTGAAATTCAACCATGATCCTTTCAGTCTCTTGCATATTTACACATTTCAAAAGAAACCCCAGGGGGTCTTTCCAATATAGAACTTGATTGATAAGGTAGTATCTGACTGCTTTGAGCTTCAGAGCTTTTGCCTTGTTTCTTTGCAGGCCGTCTGGAGGCTGCAACTATTGTAGAAAATATATGACATCCTTATACCAGGGACAACGAGCCAATGGGGGCTCCCTTTGAGGGTCTATTTCAGACAGGTGACCCTACTGAATTCCTGAGCATTCGTTGATGAAACTTACCCCCAAAGCTTGGCAATTGGATTCAGCCAACATCTTGGCTAAACCTTGACCTTTGATCAATTTGGTAGGCTTTATTTCCAGGTCAAATTCCAGAATCTTGGCTATCCACTTACTCCTCCTCCCATCTATGTCAGGTTGAATAAGAATGTCTTTAACAACAGCTGAGGGGACATAAGCGATGATTTTTGACTGTAGGACATAGATTCTAAATGCCTTGAGAGCCCTTACCAGGGCATAGGCCTGCTTCTCCATAGTGTCATACCTGACTTCGACATCCCTCAATGCTCAGCTGAAATAGGCAACAGGCTGCTCTAGCCCAACCTTGCTTGTCTGTAATAAAACAACAGCCACCGTGTCAGGTGAGGCAAAGGAGAAAAAAGGAAATCCTTTGAGTAATCGGGACTGATAAGCACAGGGGCTTCAGTTAGGGCCTTCTTTATTTTCTCAAAGGAATTTCGTGATTCAGAAGTCCACCTCACTTCATTTCCTTTCCTTAACATGGCTGTTATAAGTTTTACCTTCTCAGCAAAGTTAGGAACAAACCTCCTCAGAAAATTAATCTTACCAAGGAAAGATTGGACCTCCTTCTTGGACCTCGGGATTGATAAGGCTTGTATTGCCTCAACTCTACTAGGATCGATCCTGACTCCTTCCACTGATACTATGTGGCCTAGTAACCTTCCCTCCTCCATGGCGAACAGAGATTTCTTGGGATTTAATGAAATGCCAAAACTCCTGCATTTCAGGAAAACCTTCCTGAGATGACAACAATGTTATTTATCAGATTTTGAAAATACTGTGATGTCATCCAGATAGATGACCACAAATTTATCCTTTTCCATAATGAAAGCTATGCCCATGGCACGCTGAAATGTTTCCCCTGCATTCATCAATCCAAAAGGCATTTTGGCATACATGAATGTGCCCCATGGAGTGGTAAATGTCATCTTTTCCCTGTCCTCAGGTAGAACAGAGACTTGCTTGTATCCAGAGAAAACATCGATCATGGACATCCTGGATGCTCCTGTTACCCTCTGCAGTATATGTTCCATATTTGGTAAGGGGTAGTTATCGTTTTGTGAGCTCCTGTTCAGGTTTCTAAAGTCTACACAGAGTTTGATTTCTCCATTCTTTTTCCTTACTGGTACCAAGTTGGCCACCCACTCTGAATATCTCAGTGGTACGATGATCTGGGCCTGTAGCAGCTTCTTCACTTCCCTCTCCATAATAGGCAACAACATAGGATTGATACGTCTTAGATTTTGCCTAAATGGCTTTGCCTCCCTTTTCAACGGGATTTTATGCTCAATGACAGAAGTGTTATATGTTTTGAGATCTTCATAGGTCCAGGCAAACACGTTAGCAAATTCCCTCAAAAGTCCAGCGTATTCAGACCTCTGCTCCTTTGTCAGAATTCTTGACAATTTGACAAACTTGGGCTCATTCTCGGTGCCAATGTTGCACTGAAGAATATCAGCGTCATCCTCCGAGATTTCCCCGTTTAATGACACATCATTTCTATCAAAAATCCTTTCCAAAGGAACCAGTCCCCTTGGAATATGGTTGCTGGGGAGCTGCACAATGTTACGCTCTGCTATTTTACTCAGAAACTTACCCCCATCAAGCTCTTCTTCAGAGACAGAGTCTTGGTCGATATGCATCTCTGGAAATTCTTCGACAGTCTCTAAGAATTTCTTGATCTCGAGATCATCCTCGAATACCTTCCAATGTTTGACGTTGTCAGGTATGGAGGGCCTGTATTTTACTTCTACATCATATCTGAATTTGGGTGGCAAGGGTACTTTGAAATTGCTTTCTAATGTAGCCAAGGAGTCTGCCACTGTGTTCTTTTCTCTTGGGACAAAAGAAATGTTGAATGCTAAGAAGAAATTGTCAATTAAGTCCCATACCTCATTTCTGTAGCTTCTAAGTCGAGGATGCTTAGCCTGATAATTGTTTCTAATCTGCTGGACCACCAAATCTGCATCTCTGAACACTGCTACTTCCTAAATTTCCATTTCCCTTGCGGCTCTTAATCCTAGGACAAGAGCTTCATATTCTGCCACATTGTTGGTAGTTTCAAATTCTAGTTTGTATGACAGAGATATGGTTTCCTGAGCAGGTGACACAAAAAACACCCCAGCTCCAGTGCCTTCCCTGGAAAAGGCTCCATCAAAGAACATTTTCCAGACGGGGGTGATGGAGGGAGGAAATTTATGGGAAGTGGTGGGCGACTTTTTGAGTTTTAGAGGAGGCTCGGGAGCATTAGTGAATTGTAGTGCACTAGAACCTAAATCAGTGTCCAAGGCAAAAATGGGATGGTTGGTAGGGTTGGCCTCATCACTGATTATATAGGCCAGCTGGGCTTCCTTGTATAGCCTTCTATGTTCTCCTCCAAACACTGGGATAGTAGCATATGTGAGGTCCATCTGCAAAGTTCCCCCCAGTATTTGTATCCAAGATCTTGATAACAACATACCGAACTTGGGGGGAACATCAACCACTACAACATCCATGACCACACTTTTCATGGGCAACTGAAACAAGGTCACGACCAGGTCTTTGATAACTCCTAGACATTGAAATTTCCTGGAGTCAAAGGAATAGAGGTCATGATAGGCTCAGGTGACTTCTAGCCCCAACTCTTCCATGACAGTTTTGGGCATGAGGTTGTGAGAAGCCCCCAAATCCATCAAGCAGTTGTGAAATACCTTGTCATGTATGTTCAAGGAAGTGTAGAAGGGAGGGGATGAGTCATTCCTGTCTTCTACCATAGGACCTAGAATAACTATAGGCTTTCCATCTTGCAAATTGATGGAGTCTGTGGGAAGGCATGAGACCTCAGACTGTAGAAGCTCACAAAAGCGTTTCTTGAACCCTTCATGTTTAATCAATTTGGTCAGGGGCACAGGGATTCTGATCTTTTGAATTTCATGATTGAAATTAAAATAAGATGTAAGCTTCGAGATTTCTCTTATTTCAGGAACATGAATGTGGACTATGGGGGAGAGGGGTTGGGCCTTCTTACCTATGTGACTATCTGCTACCTCATTAGCAGGTTTCTCTGTTCTAGTGGACTACTCAGGAACATCAGGTGTTACTGTCTTCTTCTTGGACCACAAATCATATCTGCCTTGGCTGCCACTAGCCTTGTCTCCCTTGCTCATTTCATTTAGCTGACTGTCCATGAGAGACTCCACGTATGTTGATTGAGTGAGATGAGGAAAAGGAGGAGTGTCTCCGAAGCAATGGATTTCAGGATCAAGCTCATCTGTTTTCCCTTCTTCTTCCTCGACCATAAAATTGTTTTGAAAAGGGGCGTGAATTTTCCGGTCTTCTCTATCTCTTCCCCTCTCTCTTTGCACATTCGGGGAAGTGATATTGTTTGGTCTCCTAAAACCTCCTTTGTTTTCAGCATTTTGAGGGCCCTTGTATGCTTGCCTCCCCTCCACCTTCATTCTCTCCATCTCTGCAGACAGAGACTTCACCATCTTGGTCAGTTCATCCACTTGAGGGCGGGGCACTGATGGGCCAGAAGTTAGGCTTTCGATCTTCCCTTTCTTATGTCTGATTCAGCCTTGTCCCTCAGTCTATTAGATGCTAATACATTGGATTCCACTTCTATGGCCACATCTTGCATTTGAGCTAAGGAGGTGGCTCTTCTTTCTTTCAATAAAAGACAGAAATCGGGGCCAAATGCACTAGCATAAGAAATCTTGGCCGAGGCTTTTGAGGGTTTTATTTCAGCAGAAATTTTATTATACATCTTATTGAATCTTTTGGAGAAGTCAGAGACAGACTCTCCTTCCATCTTCTTCAAAGACCCGAAATCTGTCATGTAATACATGAAATCCTTCCTATCTCCCCACTACCTCAGGAAAGCACTATCCAGGGCTTCGATCCCAGCAATAGATCCAGTGGCCAATCCTCTAAACCACTTACTCACCACACCATCCAGGCTCTGGACGAAGACTCTCATCCAGACATCTTCATTTTCAATGTTCAGGTTGTCTGCATAACTGTAGAAAGCAGCCAGGTGCTCTTCTACAGTTATGTCCCCTTCCCTAGTGAACTTGAGCATATACTTCAAGTAATCTCCAATAGGGAGAGGATTCATAGGATGGGGTAGGATTAAGGGAGCATATCTGGAAGCGACTATGGTGTCCATTCTATTTAGAGGGGAATTAGCACCAGCCATAGGACTATTAGGTGGAGGAGAACTTGGAGGAGAAGGAGTTCGTGAAGGGGCTACTGGGAATGAGTCTCAAAGTGGAATGGGAAACAAAAGGGGATTTAAGGAGAAGGCTAATGGGCTCAAGTCATCAGATGCTCCTCCTTGTGCAGGAGTGGTAACAGTAACAAGAGGAGGGGTGGTAAAGATAGGAGTGGGGAAATCTTCTGCAGTCTTGGGTCTACGCCAAAGCACAGCTTCAGAGGAGAGGGGAGTGACAAGGATTTCTCCCTCTAATTCCAGACCAGGAGGGGAAAACTCAGCAGGAACACTCCCGAAATTCAGGAAATGGGAAACCTCAAAAAGAGGTCTGTTAAGAAACTGAGGAGGAGAAAATGGAGTTCCTACAGAAGGAGATGGCAGATTACATGGTTCAGCAGTGGAAGCTTCTTCTTCAGAGGCCTTTCCTTTTCTCAGAACCACCTCCGGATCGGTTTTAGGTGTAGATAGTGGCAGCTGTGGATGGGGCCGCGTGTGTCTACCTATGAAAGCCACAATTAATGCAGCAGGTTCGCCACAGTGGAGTCACCACAATGGAGTCGCCAGGTGCACAGTAGCAATCTTCAAAGGCTCTAATACCTGATGCACCTTCAGAATCAGAGGCTTAATGTTGTTCAATCCTGGGGAAAATCTTCAACTTCATCCCCGACAACGGGGCCAGAAATGTTAGCATCAGAAGTCACTCCTGGATTGCTTGCAGGAGCAGAGCCCAACGCCCATCAGTTTTATGTCACGATAGTTTTTAATGGGTGATCAAATGGGTAGAGACTCGGGAAGATACCACTCTAATTCAGGGATTGGGTCTGGTATGTAAAGAACAAAGGAGGTCTTGATCTAACTTCATTCAGTGAGTGATTTAAAGATGAGCAGATTGAATACTTGGTGAGAGGGGTGAACAAACTACCTCAGGCAACAAACCTTTCAGTAGTTTGTAGAAGAAAAACTTTGAATGCAAGATCCTCTTGGTTCAGGGCTTCGAGAAGCTGAAAGGGGGACTTGACTGGATCCTCCAATTCCAGGTCGTTCAGCGCTAAGAAAATCACAGAGACTGATTAGAAACAATGCAACTGTTACAGTGATCCAACCTACATCATCCTATAACAGTTACAACTTGACTGGACCTCCAATTCTGAGCTGTTCTAATACAGTCTAAACAAAGACGTGAAAGAAACTGACATTCATAAGGCAAGAAGTCTCAAAAGTCCACGCATAACCAGGAATAATAGTGCTTCATTAAAGCTTTACAACCGGAAGCCTCGCTCAACCATTGATGATTACAAAAATACAAAGACTAAGTCTATATACTCAGAAAAATTCGCCTAACAGAGGTGTGCTCAGTCATCCAAGGCTTGGTGTCCCTTCAGTCAAATTCGGACAGATATTCTTCGTCAGACGCCACCTTAACTGCGCATGGATCCTGCAAGGGGAGTAGCTGAGCCATTAAGTGTCGAGTTATCATGTGCAGACCTCTCTGGCTAGTTGAGGACTCAGCATGGCTTCTTTGGAAAAAATCGGTACACAGGACCCTCTCGGGCAGACAGCTTGCCAGACCCTCCATACCTTATACTTAATGAATGAGGAGAGGTTTCAACCACCCCTTTCTCACCTTCATTTACTCCAAGAGAAAACCAAGATCGAGGTTGAATCAGATGGCACCTGGAGATCATGATGATCCCCTCTATGACTAAACTCGACGCCTTTGGCCCCTCTTGTACAGCTCTTTTTATTTCCCAAGTGACCACGGGCTGTGACCCTGCGTTTATCCTCAAAGGCGCTTTTGATGTTCGTGAATAGGAAGGAGCTGATCCTTGCTTATCACAGTTACTATGAGCGAAACACCGAGATGGCTTAATTTGGCACCACGCATCCTTCTCAGATTTGACGGTCCTGAACTTACTTGGCGATACTGTGGGCCCGGTTCTTAGGCGCTCTTGGCACTTCGCGCCTCGGGGATATGAAGGAGATTCTCCTTGCACCTCGAAGTCACGATGGGCGAAAAGGCGAAGAGCCTAATCATGCACCAAGTGTCCCCTTTGGATGGATAGCTGAGACTGCTCCACGACACTGCAGGCCTGACTCTGGGCACTTTCGGCGCTTCGGGGTTTCAAGATGTATAATGACATAGAACCCTCACCCTTTGAACTCCAGAATTCCGAAAAGCCGACGTGACTAGATCTCACACCACGTGTCCTTTAGATGGATGGTTGCTATCCTTTCCTGCATGCAATATGGGCACTATCCGTCGCGCTAATCTCAGCGCAACTCTGCTAACCGCGATTTCCTGCCGACCGCCGATCTGCTCTTATGGATGAATCCGAACCGTCGACAATATAACCTCACCCGCTTACTTGCGTGGAAGACAAAAACGAGATTTTTCTGTGTTGCGCACCTTGCAGACCTGAATACTCTTGTGCCCAAGACAAGAAATGTTACTAACAAAAGGTAACCACTGTAGTCACTGCTATGGAAAGGATTTAGGACTTTCTCTACCTCTACATGGTTGAGACAACAATATAATATGGTATCAACTCCCTGATAATAAAGATCATATTCAATAAGGAGATAATGAGGGGCTTGATCGAAAATACATCGTCGATCGTCATGGGTCAAGTGGGGAACAACCATCTAGGTTCATAGATAAGTGAGTATGTCACCATACAAAGGATAATCAATGGTTATGGTGAAAAAATGTTCATTTGAAAGGTCATCATTCAAGGGTGGGTCGAGTGCACTAGTTGGGAGATCGAGAATGAAATCAGTAAGGGATAAGGATTTCCTACTCTTTGGGGTCATGAAATCTAAGTCAAACTATTGAAGGATAACGATCCAATGAGAATACTTCCCATTTATCACCCACAATTTCAATAGGAAGTAAATAGGGTTAGAATTGGTAACCACCTTGGTTTTTCACATCAATATGTAATGACACAACTTTTGGATGAAAAAAACAATGACCAATGCACATTTCTCCTCAAGAGAATGGGACAAATAGAGTCCATATAAGTTATTTCTCATGTAATAAATGACATTCTCACATCCATCAATTCCATCTTGAACTAACACACCAAAAACCACAAAGGGTGAAGAAAAAATTTATAGGATGAAATCCTTTTCAAATTCAAGGGGACTAATCAAAGGTGCCAAAGAAAAGGCTCGTTTGAGTGCATCGAAGGATTTCTAATACTGATCATCCTAAACAAAGGGGATATTATACCATGATAACCATAAAAATCCATGTGAGGTGGCGGCATACTGAGGAAGAAACCCACACAAGAAATTGGATTTCTCTTGTAGGCTCTGCCACTGGCATAGATTGCAAGAGGGAGGTAGTTTAGAAATGGCCTAAATATTTAGGGGTTTAACAATGATTCCATATTTGGAAATAATGAATCCCAAAATTTGATCAATAGTCATATAGAAGACACATTTGAGGGGGTTCAAACATATTTTATACTTATGACATCGACCAAGAGATTATATCATTAAGATAGGCCACCATAAGGTGTATCGGGTCATAAAAATAATAGAACATGGAACATCACAAAGTGGCTCCAACATTTTTCAATCCAAATGGAATAAATTTGTATGCAAAAGTACCCCATGGAGTGGTGAAGGTTGTTTTGTATTGGTCTTGTGAATAAATATAGAACTATTTCTAGCATGAGAATCCATCCATGAATGATAAGACCTCATGGCCCACACATTCATTGATAATCTGGTCAATGGATGATGTTAGGTAATTTTCCTTGGGACAGGCCTTGTTCAGATAATGGAAATTAGTATAGACATATATACTACCTTGTCTCTTCATATCGAGGACCAAGTTAGAGACCCATGAAGTATATGCTACAGGGAAGATAAATATCTCCTTTTTCAATTTATTAATTTCATTCTTAATGGCAGGGGCCCATCTAGGGTGAATAGGACTTTTATTTTTATGGACACGAATGACATCTAGCCATGTATCAATGTGGTGTTCAACAATGAAAATATCAAGTCCAAGCATCTCTAAACAGAAACAAGTGAAAACATTACAAAAATCTTCGAAAAGAGATTTATAAGCAATAACCACTTCAAGAGAAAAAAAATCCCCAAGAAGGATGTTTTCCTCAACACCGTGTGTAACATAGATACTCACCTTAATGGTAGGTGATATGTTGGCCATATTCCTCTCATCAAATGCATCAGGCAAAGGTACAAGATTTTTGAACCAATTGACTAGACTGTGAGGGATGAATTCTTTTGATTGAACTGCATACTAGTAGGAGGGATGTGGTTGTTGCAGTAAGAAGTAGGAATCCTCAATGCATATAATCCCATGGGTAATCTGACATGGTAAGGGACTCTAAGATTTCTTCATTAGAATGAAATATTGGGATCTAAGAACCTACACTACCATATGAGGTGGTGGAATATGGGTTAGTAAAACCAATATCAACACCATGGGAATGAGAAGTATGGTTCACATACGCAACATCTACTAAGGTAGACTGAATACTAATGGATGAAGGATCCAATTATGTTGAGGCCAAATGTACATGGGTGTTCAAGGGATGCTCTTATGTAGGCCAGTCGAGAATGTAACATTCTCTGACATTGTCAATCCCATGCAAGTGGATATGTATAGAATTTGCATGGAGTTCTCATCATTTTTCACTTTAGAAGGTCTAATTTCAATGACGGGTTTTCTATTTTCCTGTAAAATCCTTTCTTCCCCGAGGGAAAGTTCCTCTACTATGGGGTCTGGTGATTTGGAGAAGCATAATCCAACTGATAAATAATTTCAAGGGCATCATAGAATTAGGGTAGTTTAGGATAGTGATGAGAATAATGACCATATGTATCACAAAAATATTATAGGAATTTCATGTGCAAGGACTTAATACATTTAGAGGATGATTCAAGAAGTGTAGCTTGCATAATCAGTGAGGAAGGAGTAGGTTACAAATCATCTGTGTTAAGAATCTATTTGATTTTAGGGAGTCGAGGAAAATTATTGGTAGAATGGTTAGGGATATCACAAAAAGTGCATGGAGGTGTGGCTCTAGGTTTTGGGTGGCCATGGCTTGTCCAGGGTTATCCCCCCCCCCCTTTATTTTTGGATTTTCTTCCTTTTTCAATTCTTTTCTCTATTTTGGAGGGGTAGGCTAGGCCTTATGGGTGATTGAGGAGCTACAGGAGTAGTCAATATCGATTGCATAGGGGTTAAGGTCAAATAAGGAATCAACTATGAAGGTGGAGGATCGGTAGGAGGAGGATCCAAGTACCAAACCGAGACTCCTAAGGTGAGATTGAGAAAATTAAACATGGCCATGATAGGGGTACTTACTATTCCAGGAGGTGGAAATAAGAAAGTGACCTAACCAAAGGGATAATATTGTTGGTGATTCCTCGTCAATTTTGGCATTGAAGATGTTGTAATTAAGAGCCCAACAGATGGTTGCATAGACGTACCCACATGTTGATGAGATGTCGACACCATTAGATGAACTTGGCTAGGTAACTTTAGGGGGAGGCCCATAATACACACCAAGTATTGTCGAGTCTTATAGATCCCAGGGTTGATGTCAGAATGAGAAGTGACTAATTGGATCCCATCCAAGGAAGAGACAACTTTGTCAAGGAAGAGTTGATTCTTAGGGTTGTGGTAAGTCATTTGACCAATAGTCAAAATTTTCCCATTATGGGGGGAAATCATTGTATGGAAAACCCAAGAGACAACCACTTTCATAGCGTACATAAAAAAATGATCTAAGAGAATGTTATAATTTAAAGGGGCATATATAACCTCAATGTAAATTAAAACTTTTTTTCCTAGTAATTTGATGGGATAGTTCTAGTATAACCCTTTTGGTTGAGAATTCCTTCCATCGTATGCATGGAGGGAAATGGTAGATGAAACTAGCTCAAGTGAACCTAACTTATTCCAGACTTGGGAAGACATATCACATATATATACACCTTCATAAATGATGCATTGATGAATATAAATATTCTTGATAGAAATTGGAAGTTGGAAGGCCATTAAAGGTGGTAAGCAACAAATATCATATTTGTCAATGTCAAACAAAATCAACCTATCATATGAAGGATCAATATTTCCCAAAGAAGATAATAAAGCCTTCCTTTTTGAAGGACACATTTGCATGACTTTGAGGGATGACATGGTTGTAGGGGATTGAGTTGAGTCATCGATTGTGCTATAATTATGGGATGCCCACGCATGAGATTTGGGGGAATTCCACCTTAATGGAACCTTATATATCTTAGGAAGTAGGTTGACATTGGGAAATGAATATGTAAAGATATATTATTGGATGGAGGCATACCATACTGACGAGATTGGGTGGTGAGGTTGACATCATCCAAATCTAAGTAAAGGATCTGGAAATTCCCATTCTCATGAGTGATGAAAGTGAGAGGTGGTCCAAAAGGAATGTAATTTAGAGTAGACACAAACCCTTTTGTTGGAAAATGGTTTCTCAACATAGCTATCTGCGACAATAAAGGTGGGGTGGGTTGATTGTTAGCACACTTGGCAGCCTCAACCACTTCCAACACACAATGCATTTTAGGCAATAATTTCCATAGACACCACAACTAGCACAAGTTTTATGGTATAAATGTTTGGATTCTTCCCCTACTTGGGTTGGGGATTTTGAACTTAGCCTTGGGTTGCAGTAGGTTGGTTTCCCCCAACATTGATATTAGGTTGTCGGTTTGCATTCCATTGGTTCCCCTAGTTTTGGTTATTATGCTTACCCTTACCTTTTTCTTCTTCTTAGTTTGATTGGGAGGATTGGGGTATTATTTTTTGCATATGCTTTCCCTTGTGGAGGGGGTGTAGGTTGAACATTAGGGGCTTGGGGTACAATTTTTGGAGGAATCAAGACAACTAGTAAAGGGCTAGGGAAAGAATAATAGAGATTCATAATGGCCCTACCACAAGAAGAGATATTATAAGCAAGCCCATGAACATATGGATGCACATGAGGTGTAGGGTTAGAAGCATTGGTTGCACTGAAGGACACTTTTTATAACCCAATATGAGGGAGATGTTTAATTCATTCATGCTCAACATGGAGTTGACACGTGGAATTAAAAAAAATATTAATAACAAAAAAATATTTCAATGTCGACCAT
>JASDQU010010925.1:63616-77608 GCA_032191745.1 Picea mariana | reverse complement strand
TGTAATATTAAAATAAGCATCTCCATTGTAGTGATAAGTAGAAAGCACGTATCAATGGAATACTAAATTTTTTACTTTCAATTACTCTCACTCTCTTTCACTCTTTCTCTATAAATTTGATATAGAATTATTTCACTTAAGGTAGATCTTGAAATATTTTATTTATGCATGACATTGAAATATTTTTTTGTTATTAATATTTTTTGAATGCCATGTGTCAACTCCATGTTGAACACAAAAGGAATTACACATATCCATGTGTCAACTCCATTTTGAGCATGAAAGGAATTACACATATTCCTCATACTGAGTTCTAGAAAGTGTCTTTTGGTGCAATGTGATCATACCATTGCTCCTTTTGGATGGATTCTTCCTCATTTATAGGAATATTCATGGCTACATCCTTGGTGATGGAAGGAAAAAGGGACTTCAAAAACCATTCCATAATGAATTGATCATTGATATCAACTTTATACAAGTCGTGTCTTCTATGCCACTCATGGATGTGATCTGATATGTGAGTAGTTGTGGTCTGACGGAAATTGGTTAAGATATCATTCCATACATAAAGGAAAAATGGAAGTTGGAAGAAGGTGAGGAAATCCTTTGTGATGGAATCAAAGGTGGTATGGGTATTTTTAGGTTGGTCTATGTACCAGTTGGTGACAACACCCATCAAAGTGTGTTGAAAAATCTCAAGCTAATCGAATCCTCCATTGTGGAGTTAGAGGAACACCAAAGTTGGAAGTACATGATATGCTTAGATGGATCCTCTCTAGGTTTACCCTAAAACTTTGGGATGTTGGAGGGAAGCTTATTTATCACATTGGCACAATTGGTTTCATGGTGAATAGGATCATTGACTGACTTGGTCAAATCAGGGATATTTAATCCTGCCATAAAAGGCACATAAGGTTGGTTGCAAGTATTGGATCCATTGTTAGTTCTTGCCATGGTGGAACTAGGATTGGATGAGGATGAAGGACATGAAGAGGTGGAAATAGGAACGAAAAAATGGTCAGAATTTTCATATAGAACTACACCAATTCCACATACGGGTGGATGTCCCTAACTAGCTCCATAAAAAAATAAAAGAAATAATGAACAAATGTTTCATTGCCTCAATGGAAAGATTTTACAATACCTGTGAGGAAGCTCCTTGAAGATAATGTTCTCCTTGGCCTTCTCCTTGGGAGGGTTCTTTTTAATTCTCAAATGTGTGGCTGACTTTCCTCCTCTCCTTTATGGTCATACACGGTGGTGAAGGTGGCTAAAATATCTAGGGAAATTTCGGCAACACTTCGTTACCCTGAATGGATGGATGTATGGAAAATGGAAGAGACCTATTGAATTTATAACAAAAATAGTGGTTATCCTTAACATGGTCATGATAATAAAATATTATTGTTCACAGTATCAATTTTAACCATAACTTTTAGATTTTATTTATTTTATTTTACCTTTTTGGATAATTTCAAGAGGAAAATGTCATAAAGTTGTTTTATGACCTTAGGAAATGGAAATAACTTTAAGAAAAGTGGTTCCTTAGGTTATAATAGTGGAAATTTATGTAAGAGTGAGTTTATACACATGATACCCACATAATGAATAGTGTATTTCGGTAAACCTGTCTTTTTGGTCTAGGTGATCAAATACACAAAAATATAGAAGAGAACACAAAAATACAGTGAAACCCAACTTCTATTATTGAATAAGATAGAAAAACACTATAGAACACAAACTGGCAGAATGGGGTAGCCTATCTCTGAAAGAAAAGAGATGTTGGCTATGCTTCATTCGCAACAAGATTTACATCACACTCCATTGCATGCTTAGAGGGCCTCCTTCACCTCAATTATATATGAGAGAATGAGAGGAGAACAATTCCCATGATGCATGTGGGATAAGTTGGACTAAGTTTATAAAATTCCATAGGCATGTAAAACACTAGGACTTTCTGGGCGGTCACCCATCCCAGTACTACTCTAGCCTGAGCGTGCTTAACTGCAAAATTCTAATGGGATCTGATGCATTAATGATATGTTGTAGGCATGTACATAAGACCACTAGGAAATCATTACATGATGTTTGTAATTAACAAATGAAGATGAAATTACATTCCATTCCCCATCAAAATGGTGAATATCATGGTTTATCAAACCACAAGCTCAAAATGGTGATTCNAAAATTCCATAGGCATGTAAAACACTAGGACTTTCTGGGCGGTCACCCATCCCAGTACTAATCTAGCCTGAGCGTGCTTAACTGCAAAATTCTAATGGGATCTGATGCATTAATGATATGTTGTAGGCATGTACATAAGACCACTAGGAAATCATTACATGATGTTTGTAATTAACAAATGAAGATGACATTACATTCCATTCCCCATCAAAATGGTGAATATCATGGTTTATCAAACCACAAGCTCAAAATGGTGATTCAGTGGAAAACGTGGATGGCCACCAAGATCCATATAGATCATTCCTCCCCCCTTAGGAAGAAATGGTCCCCATTACGTCAAGTTCCCATGGGAGATGGGGAGACTTATGCTAAATCTGAAGATTGGTATGCTTATTTCCTTGTTGAATAAGTTGTCATGAACCTATTCGTTGGAGGGAGTGGATCTGTTCAACCAATCTAGTTGCATGATCTACATGAGTGTGGGAGGACTATGTTGGTGAAGAGGTATCATGAAGAGTATGAAGGGTTATGTTATAACCTTTCTTGACTGAGCAGTGTGGAGGAACCCCCGTAGGTGCAACAAGAACGTCTTGGGACTCTTCTACAATATTGTCGATATGCTTATGCTGTATAGAAAGGTCCTAGGCTAAGGATGCAATGGTTGCAATGTACTTTTGTTCACCTTCTGATCAGATTGTGAAGAGGATAAACTTTGCAGTATGAGAGATTAGTTTGTGGCATTGTTTTGGTGGGACAATAGTCGGAACTACCTTTGGTATCTGGTATAGTTGACACCCTAGAGTAACAATGACACTATGGGGTCGAGACTCATAAATAACATGACGCCTCCACATATATGGTTGTCCTAATATAACATCACAGAATTATAGTGGGGAAACATCACACAATACCTCATACTTGAAGGGCTTGATGCCATAGGATAGACAACACTATTGGTTGACATGAAGATCTTGACCCTGGTGAAGCCACCTGATGTTGTATGGTTGCGGGTGTGGTGTTGTTGGAAAATCCAACTGCTTGAAAACCTCTGTTGATATGATGTTATTTTAGCTTCCTCTATCAGTAATAAAGTGCAGTGGGGTCCCCTTCACCCACATCTGTGAATGGAAGAGTTTCCCCCCCTGCTCAAGATCCTCTTCTGGTTGGATTGTTGCAACTGCAATAGTAGAAGTGGGTTCTACATCAATGATCTGTCTCCTTTTATTATTTTCTAAATCAGGGTCCAAGTCATGGTTCGACTCTTTGTATTTGAGCTCAAACACCAATGATTGTATTGAGCGACATTCATTAGTATTGTGCCAAGTGTTGTTTTGGAACTCACACAACTTCTAGTGTCTTTCTTAGACTTCTCGGTACCCTTCTTTTCCTCCATCTAGGACTGTCTCTCTTGAGGTTGTCCTTCCTTTCTCTGTCCTTCATTATATATGTTAGAGTTTCCTTTTCCATGCTTCTCCCACTTACTTTGTTGCTTGAATTTCTGCTCAATTTTGACTGCATATCGATAAGCAGCTCCTAGTGAGGAGATGTCCAATAAATCCATATCTGTTTGGATNAGTTTCCCCCCCTGCTCAAGATCCTCTTCTGGTTGGATTGTTGCAACTGCAATAGTAGAAGTGGGTTCTACATCAATGATCTGTCTCCTTTTATTATTTTCTAAATCAGGGTCCAAGTCAGGGTTCGACTCTTTGTATTTGAGCTCAAACACTAATGATTGTATTGAGCGACATTCATTAGTATTGTGCCAAGTGTTGTTTTGGAACTCACACAACTTCTAGTGTCTTTCTTAGACTTCTCGGTACCCTTCTTTTCCTCCATCTAGGATTGTCTCTCTTGAGGTTGTCCTTCCTTTCTCTGTCCTTCATTATATATGTTAGAGTTTCCTTTTCCATGCTTCTCCCACTTACTTTGTTGCTAGAAATTCCGCTCAATTTTGACTGCATATCGATAAGCAGCTCCTAGTGAGGAGATGTCCAATAAATCCATATCTGTTTGGATGTACCTATGTATACCACTACAGTACCTCAAAACTAGGCGTCGCTTGGAGTCTTTGATACATAGATTTGAGCACAAGGTATGAAATATGTTGGTGTACTCTGACACCGTCTGGTCTCTTTTCTGACGCAGAGTTGTCCATCTCATGTATTGGTCATCATAGTTTCTAACAGGGTAGAACTCCTCCTTTAGGGCATATACAAATCCCTCCCAAGTGGGTTCTCTCCGAAATAGTGTATATTCATCCACGATGTACCTCTCCCAGTAACCTTCCCACCAAGCTATAACATGGGGAAGGGATTTAAGRAGTGCGAAGGTGATCTTTTCACTATCGGAAAWTTTTTGGACAGAGTAATAACCTTCTAGCAKATTCAACCATTTTTCCAGAGCATTTGCATTTATCTGGCCTTCAAATATGGGGATATCAAAATTGACTTGTACCTTCATGGTTGTCGCACTTGCGAAATGGCTTCTTATCGAAGATGCCTCAACTTCCACCATCGGTAGTCTTTGAAGGATCTGAGTGAAGTTKTCCATCATCTAGTTCCTCTGTCGCACGAGAGCTTCCTCAAGCAACATCTTGAAAGAATCTCCTCCTTTGTCATCTCTCCTTTCTTCCGCCATGGGAGGTCACTTGGGCTAGTGAGAGTAGTTGTCCTCAAGAGAAAATATCTTGAGACCCAACTCTCTATACCCTAACCTCGTCGGGGACATGCTCTCAGAAACAGCAAGGAGCAGCCTGCTCTGATACCACTGATCTAGATTATTTTGAGAACGACATGAAGACAGAAATATAACCAAGATATAACAATGAAATACAAAAAAATATAGAAGAGAACACAAAAATACAATGAAACCTAACTTCTATTACTAAATAAGATAAAAACAATTTGTAGAACAGAAACTGACAGAATGGGGTAGCCTATTTCTGAAAGAAAATAGATGTTGGCTATGCTTCATTCACAAAAATATTTACACCACACTTTATTGCATGCTTAAAGGGCCTTCTTCACCTCAATTATATATGAGAGAGTGAGAGGAGAAAAATTCCCATGATTCATATGGGATAAATTGGACTAAGTTTATAAAATTCCATAGGCATGTAAAACACTAGGACTTCCATAGTTTATAAAATACTACTCTAGCCTGAGCGTGGTTAATTGTGAATTTCTAATGGGATCCAGTGCATTAACGCTATGTTGTAGGCATGTACATAAGAACACTAGGAAATCATTACATGATGTTTATGATTAACAAATGAAGATGAAATTACATTCCATTCCCCATCAAAATGGTGAATATCATGGTTTATCAAAACCACAGGCTCAAAATGTGATTCAGTGGAAAAGTTGGATGACCACAGAGATCCATCTGGATCAATAACATTAGTGATTAATTAGGTTTCTTAATTCTATATATAGTCCACTTTACTATTGTAAGAATCCCTCACCTATCATATATATAAATGCAGGAGAGAGTCCTTTCATCCATTCACAATCAAATATATTGACCCCCTAATTGTATTAGAGATGTGAGAGCTAGAGAAAACTTGTCTTTTTCATTTGTACTTCTTATTCATTGTACTTTTCACTCTTTTCTAGTGCTATAGGATTCTCATGTTGATGCAAGCAAGGAATTAAAGTTAGTGTTTTCTTTAAGAAGAGAAAGGAAGCTATAGTTTAGGAGATACCCTATAGGATAAAGGAGAGCAGTTGTTCTTGTGATTTTTGTGAGAAAAGAAGAGTAGTGTTTTGTGAATTTGAAACCCTAGTACTAATTGAAGTGCTTGATGTAGAGAAGATAGTGGAAGAATAACTTTTTCTGTCTTGTATACTTGTGTGATGCAAGTGTATATACCTAGAGGAATGTTTGGTGTGTATTATTGCTAGTTGTGGATATTTGGTGGAGTGACTAGTTTTAGTTTGGAGTGATTCCTAACTAGGAGGATTTTGTGGCTAGGATTTACAATTTATGGCATATGCCCTAGATAGGGTATGGAAAGAATGACTTGTAGAAAATTGTATTAAGTTGTTGGTTTGTACTTGTAATTTCATCTTCATCATCATCACACACACACACACACATGCTTTTCTATCCACACATTTTGTACTTGTGGATACGATTTTAAGCTTATATTTTCATGATAATTGAGTATTTTCTAGTGTTGGTTATGCATGTTGATTTTACATGATAATGAGTTGAGTTTCTTAAGTGATTACACACACACACACATAGAGATTGATATATAAGTGGGAATATTTATGGATATAGTAATTATGTTGTGATAAGTAATTTTCATATCTATTATGTGTCGATACTTGTGTGCTAAGTGATATAAACATTGTTTCCTTGAAGTACAATGGCATGATGCTTATTTTCTTAGGTTTCCTTATGTATTTGGTTGGGAATAAGTGAAATAAATACTATTGTATTCTATATTTAAGATTTATCCCTAATGATAAATGTTCACAAGAAATAGATCCAAGGAACCCCAAGATTGAGGTGAAATTTATGAATTTGCATTGAAAGGCAATCCTGAGAAATTTCAACACAAAGATGGGGTTGTTTAAGGTGAAAAAATCATATCAAAGATGAGAATAATTCATAATTATATTGTTTGATAGGTTTTTGAATTATTAGTTGATCATAAAAACCATAGGAAAGAATAAATTACATGATATTTTCCTTTGTCTAAATAACAATGGCCACTTTGATCCATCACATAAAGATGGATTGTTGGGATGTGATAAGATAGAGCCTCCTTGTTAAGATGAATATAATATATACCAAATAAGGGGCTTAATGTTTTATAAAAATGAAAATGCAAGGTTGAGAGATGATATGAAAAGACTCACAATTGAACTACTCTCCATGTGACAAAAACAAAATGAGTCCAATATTGAAGTAAATATGCATGTCGATTTCGATCAAAAGGAAAAGATAAATTGGAAGGAGTTTTTCAAGCTATTGCAAAGGAGGAGATGGATAATACTATATAAGGAGATTTGGTTTCTTTAGAGTTAGAACCTTTTGTTGTTGAAGATCCTTTTGTTGGAGAAGAGCCTAAGCCTTCTACTATAGATGGGTTCAAAACATTTGTTGCGAAGAGACAAAGTCAACATCTATTGTTAGTTATGTTCTCACGATAATACATGTAGAACTAAAATATTCGATAATCCTAGTGTACACCAATGGCCACTCACCTATTCCACTAGCTCAAAATATAGTTTCCATATTGGCAGTTTTTCTACGATTTTTTCGGGTCCTGAACTTCCGGGGCCTCAATGTTTTTTTTGGCCTAAAAGAACCTAGTATATAGTTGAAGGAATTCAATCGGCCATTTGAAATGTGTAATCCTTGTATAAACCTTTCTGGCAGGCTACCAAGCGCCCTAAATGGATATCGTTTGCAAAAGTAATGCCCCCCGGAAGTTGACGTATCAACTAACCACATTGGGTCCCACAAACCTTTTGGCGTTTCATCTTATGGGGTTAAGGTTTTTTATGTTTAGGGTTTTCTCATTGATGATTTATGTTAAAATTTATTTTCTACCTCATTGTAATCATATTCTTGCAAATATGTGTATCCTTCACATCTCTTCTGAGAGATAAGCTACCACCATTCTAGCGAGTTAATTTCAATATGCACTTTTACAGTTCCTGCATATTTCATTTATTAATAGAAATTGAGTATTAATGTACCTCTATGTTTCTGTCATATTTATATGTTTTATATCATGCCCTCATAAATTGGGATCAATGGTATCAGAGCGGTCTTCTCTTGATCGGTTTCTCTGTGTATGTCTCTAATGAGGTCAAGGTATAAGGATTTGGGACTCAAACTACTTGAGTCTATGAAAGATCGTCCTCTCTGACCCCAACAACCTCCCATGGAAGAAGAAAAGAGAGACGAGAGAAGATGAGATCCTATTAAATTGTTGCTTGAAGAATCCCTCAAGCGAAAGAGGGATGATATGATGGATTTTTTTTCCCAAATCCTTCAATTTTTGTTGAAAACAAGAGATGCATCTTTGTCAAGTGGCAACTTTGGAGACGCCGCCCCTTTCAAGGTACAAGTTAGTTTTGATATTTCCATATTTGAAGGTCAAATAGATGTGGATTATTTGGAAAAATGGTTAAATCTACTAGAAGGTTATTTCTCTATCCACAATTTCTTCAATAGAGAAAATATCACCTTTGCGATCCTTAAGGTTGTCCCCCATGTCAAAAATTGGTGGGAGACATACAATGAGCAAAATTACACAGAGGATACTGGAATGTTTGAGGCCAAACCCACTTGGGACTCTTTTATGGATGTCATTAAGGAATAATATTACCTTGTTGGAAACTATGATGACTAGTACACAAGATGGACCACATTGCATCAGGAAAGGGACCAAATAGTGTCAGAGTTCATGAAGACATTCCATACCTTGCGCACCAAGATAGGTATCAAAGACTCCGAGCAAAATCTAGTTTTAAAATACCGTGGAGGTATACATAGGTACATACCAACATAAATAGAGTTTTTGGAAATCTCATCATTGGGAGTACATTATCAATACATTGTCTAAATCAAGCAAAATTTTAAGCAGAGGAATAAGCAGGAGTTTGGATCTATGAATGCATCGTAGTAGAAGTAGAGTAAAGGAATCCCTAGCCTACAGAACAAAGGACAAAGTAATTATGGAAAACCTTAGGACAAATATCCTAAGACACAAGCAAAAAAGGGTAATGGGAAGATGAAGAAAGACATTGGGAAGTAGTGTGAGTTCCACAAAATCCCCTTGCACAACACTAATGAATGTTTCTTGAAGCAATCATTTGTGGTCGAGTTGAAAGCCTCATATTCATATCCATGATCCAACTCTAATTCAGATCTAGACAAGGGGAAGAATATTATTGATGCAGAACTAAATGCCACAGTCGCCACCACCAAGGTCTAGCCAAACGAACCATAAGAGTTGAAGGAGGGTGAACACCTTTTCACTCACATATGTGGGTGAAGGGTGTTTCACTGCATTTCATTGTTTATAGCGGAAACCAAACGAACCTAATATCTGCATAGGTTGTCAATAATTTGCAATTTTCGACAACACCACATCCACAACCATATAACATTGGGTGGCTTGGCCAAGGTTGAAATATTTGCATCAACCAACAGTGTCTCCTACACTATGGCATCAAACCCTTCAAGGATGAGGTATTGTGTGATGTTTCCCCACTTGAAATTTTTAATGTTCTTTTAGGCTAGACATATATGTGGAAACGTCATACTATATATGAATCTAGACCTCATAGTGTCATTTTTAATTTGGGCAGACAACTATACAAGATACCATAGGTAGCTCCACCTACTGCAATTTCTTTGATCTTAGCTAAGCAGTGTAGGAAGGTCATCTCCCAGATTGGGAAATTTGTCCTCTTCAATATTCTCTCTCAAGATGAACAGAAGGTCATGACCACATACATAGCCTCCACACATCGACTTTCTACGCAACAAATAAAGTGGACAAAGTCGTGGAAGAATATTGAGACATATTCACCTTACCTATTGGGGTGCCTGTGCACTCTCAGGTAAAGAATTCAATCGATATGACCCCTGGCATGCCTTTAGCTAATGGGATGGTATATTGACACTCTCTCTTAGTAAATGAGGAAATCAAGTGCCAGATTCAAGAACTGCTAAAACAATGGCATATTTGACCAAGCTCCTCAGCCTACAAAAGCCCAATCATGTTTGTGCAAAAGAAAGACAAGATTTGGAAACTCTGTATTGATTACAAATCTCTAAAAAAAATTATAGTCAGGAATCAGTACCCAATTCCCTGAATTGATGACCTTCTTGACCAACTAAAGGGAGCCAAGTAATTTAGTAAGATTGATCTGAAGTCTGGAAACCACTAGGTCCTAATAGAATCGATTGATGTATGGAAGACTGCTTTCGATTCTAAAGAATGTATTTTCAAGTGGTTGGTCTTGCTCTTTGGCTTGGTGAATTCCCCAATAACTTTCACGAGGTTGATGGATGACATATTTCATCCCTTCACCAATTCCTTTATGGTTTTATATTTGGATGACATCCTCATTTTCAACAAGAGTTGGGAAGAACATTTGCAGCACATTGAACATGTCCTACATACCCTACAACAACACAAGCTATATGCTAACTTAGAGAAATTATACTTTGGCATGAATAGGGTCCAATGCCTTGAAAAGATTGTAGATGATAATGGTGCATGTAGATCCAACCAAGGTCCAAGTCATTCGTGACTGTCTAGCCCCTACAAAACTAACCAAGATTTGGATCATTTTTTGCATTTCCAACTTCTATCGCAGATTCATGTTGGGGTTCCATCATATTGCATGGCCCCTAAACCAGGTGACCAAGGGTGGTTACAAAGCCCAATTTGTGTGGTCCAGGTCACAACAAAAATCATTTGATGATATAAAATATCATCTATTCTCATCCTCGATGCTCACCTTACCCAATCTGCAACAGCCTTTTGAGATTTAGATAGATTCATCAGACTATGTTGTTGATATAGTTCTCACTTAGCACGATCATCTGATAGCCTGTCATAGTGAGACACTCTCAGTTGTCATCCATAAGTACCCCACCTATGGAAAAAATATGTATTCGATTATACAATCCTACCACCAATGGAAGCATTACATTCAAGGGAAGGATACAGTCATTCATATGGAGCACAAGCCTTTGCAGTTCATGCAGACACAAAGTAAATTATAGAGTGACCACCATCAAAAGTAGTCCACATACTTGCAGTATTTTCACTACAACATTAAATATAAGAAAGGGAGCATCAATTGAGTCGTTGACTGCCTCGGTCAACTTCCAGTTGCAACACTAACCACGGTTCTTGACTCTTGCGGACATGAGACCTATGGGTGGCCCCAACTCTATGATAGTGATTCTCACTTCGCTGCAACCTACCAGATTTGGGAACATGCATGGTCATTGCTAAGTTTCATATTTAGGGTGGAATGTTATGCCATATGGGTCATCCATCTATTCCTTCAAGTAATCATGCAAATCTGATTTTGGAATCCCAATAAAGTCAGGTGGAAGGACACTCTAGTGGGGAGAAGATTGTGGAAATACTATAGAAGTAATTCTATTGGTCGAAGCTTTGACGATATGTCAGTAAGTATATCAAATCCTAGACTACCAACTCGATTGCCAAGCCAGCCATTAAAAAACAAGGACTGTAAACCCCTCTACCTACTCCCAACAAGCCTTGGGAATCCATATCGATGGACTACATGTCAGGTCTCCCCTCAACCAAGCATGGAAATGACTGTGTATTCATGGTTTTTGATCAATTCTCTATGATGTCCATTTTGACATCTTTCAAGAATAGTATCGCAACTAAGGCCACTGCAAAGCTCTTCTTCGAGCGAGTGTGGATACACTTTGGACTACCATAGACCATCATATCATATTGGGACAATAGGTTCTTGAGTACATTATGTTCAAGCCTCTGGTCACTATTGGACACCAAGCTCACCAAATCCACTCCCTTCCACCACCAAGTTGATGGACACTAGACAGAGGTCGGAAATAGGATGATAATGCATATCTTGCGCATGTAAAACTCGAAGAATCCACACACATGGGATGCGATCCTTCCTTATGTTCAACATTTCTACAACAGAGCCCTCCATAGCATCACCGACCACATATGTTTTCAGGTGAGCATCAGATTTCAACCATTGGGCCCCATTGATGTAGAATTTCCCCTTGCATCCACACAAGCATAATCTTCCCATGTTCAATATGAAGCCAACAAATCCACCAAATTCATTGAATGGATTCATCACATATTCCAATAGGTCCATGATATTTTATAGAAATCCAATGCTAATTACAAGCAACACCATGATTAACATCGAGTTCCACACAAGTTTCAGGTGGGAGACAAGGTTTGGTTACATTTGCAGAAGGAATTCCTTGCAAGATCCCATCAAAAGCTGCGTCCACTTCTCTATGGCCCTTACACCATCACCAAGGTTGCGGGAGACAATAATTTTTAGTTAATTATTCCCCCCTTCCTTGGCTTGCACCCAATATTCAATGTGGACCTCCTTCAACCATATTTTCCACCACTACGAGTCTACACATAGGAAGTGGTAGAGCAGCTGACATCTACAAAGATCAACCTTGATTGCATGAAAAATGAAACCATTGATCGAATCATGGACACACATGATAAGGGAACCCACCAATAGAAAATCTATCGGGTTTTCAAAGAAGGGAAACTACTGCACAAAGGCAAGTGGCTTACCAAGCATCAAGTTCAGCAAAAGTTTCCCCATTTGATGGGGGGAACTCAACCAAATGGATACCATTTCTTCCAAAAGGGGAAGGATTGATCCAAGTGGAAATCGATGGCCACCTACCTATTCCCCTAGCTTAAAATACAGTTTCCATATTGGCAGTTTTTCTATGGTTTTTTTGGGTCATGAACTTCCAGGGCCATTTTGAGGCCCTAAACAATGTTTTTTTGGCATGTAAGTGCCTAATAGATAGTCAAAGGCATGTGCTGGTCCATTTGAAATGTGTTCCCCTCGGTTATATCTTTCCTAACGGACACCAAGTGCCCCAAAAAGAGATTGTATGAAAAAACAATGCCCCCATAAAGTTGATGTATCAACTAACTACATCGGGGCCCACAAACCTTTTGGTGTTTCATCTTCTAGGGTTAAGGTTTTGGATTTTTAGGTTTTTCTCATTGATGATTTATGCTAAAATTCCTTTTCTACCTCATTGTGATCATGTTATTACAAATGTGCGTAGTCATCACATCTCTTCTCAGATATAAGCTACAACCATTCTAGCGAGTTCATTTCACTCTTCATTTTTAGAGTTATTGCATATTTTGTTCAATGATAGAAATTGAGTATTATTTTACCTCTATGTTTCTATCATATTTTTATGTTTTATCTCATCCCCTCAAATCCAAATTAGTGGAGGATTATTGTTAAGTTGTTAGGTTCAAGATTCATATAATTTTGGTGAACATAAATGTGTAGTTAGATGTATGAAAGAGCAATGGGACTTTTTCTATAGTCAAACAAAGGACAAATGGCTAGGGATTTGGGAAAAAATAAAGGAGGAAAAGAGGAATTAAAGTAAAAATCCAAATTATCGGGGTAGATGTTACAAATAAATGAGTTRTCCTTCCAAGCCATTTCATATAGGTCACCATCACATGTTTATGCTATCAACTTGCATGAGAAGTGGGTTAAAATTCAGATCTAATGAATAGCTTCAAGTAAGCCCTGTGATATGAAGAAAACGACTAACTATTCTTTTTTATATTTTTTTAGTAGTGATGAAGACACAAAATTTGTTATGTAAATTTTTCCAAAATTTTGTTTTTTAGTCAATGGGAAACAAAGTGGAAACCAAACCCCTTTGTTTGGGATATCCACCTAATATCCTTTTCATTGTTCATAATGAACCACACAGATTGGAAGAGAGACCATAGAAAATTTAGGATGATGGAGAATGGTGATAGTCAAAAGGTTAGAGTATATTACAAATTCTAGTATGGGTAATTGTTAGGACCACATATTGCACCTTTTTGCCCATACTTTTTTCCATTATTATACCTTTCATCACTAGTATTTAGACTCATAATATCACTTCACCTGATCATTCCAAGGTATACAACGTCCTTTCTCATTATTATATGCTTAATCTGTTTTGCATAATACTTTACATTACTTTTGGACTTAACCATTGATTAGAAGTGCATAAGTGTCTATATCT
>JASDQU010010924.1:176448-186807 GCA_032191745.1 Picea mariana | reverse complement strand
TGCATGGTTGTATTGATGGATGCAACATTGGAACTGAGCTGTTTCACTTCTTGTTGGGTTTCGATGAGACCAGATTGCAAGGTGTTGAAGCGAGCTTCCAAGTCTTGGCTATGGGTATGGGCCATGCGGATGGGAGAACTAAAAAGGAGTGGGCAGGGTCAAAAATTTTTCCAAAAAATGATATGGATGAATGTGATAAGGGCGAAGAGATGAATAAAATGGAATAGGTCTCAAATAATGGTGAAAAAATTTCCAGACTTTTTTTTTTTTTTGGACACCTGCGGAGTTATACTCTGGTCTGAAGAATACTGCAGAGAGGAAATGCCCAAATGCTTAACCATAAATAAATGTGTATTTACCTGGCAACCCAAACACAGTTGTGTGGCAATAGATCTTGTTTGTTTTAGTTTGTTTATGTTTTTGTCCCCAAGGGTTAGGTATTCAAGGGTTCTACAAACAAGGGTTTGCCATGTGTTATAGCTCTCTGATATACATGCGGGGTCCAACAGTTGTACTCAACCAGATATCTCAGGGCACTAACTAAGGAGGATAGACCGTACCCTCCGTACTACCCGACTACCCAGGTAATATAGAGTATCTTCCCGAGTGTTGTTCTCGGTGACACTATAGCATTCAGGCGACCGATCGGTTTATCTAAAGAGGGCTTCAGGTAATCTAGGTCGATCCGAACACAGGTGTTTTCTGATGCGCTACCACTCAAAGGGGTACCAATAGGGGTTACAAGGGTGGCCAACATATGCATTCTTAAGTACCACTTGTATTTCCTGCATGTATGAATCCCTCAACCACGGATTTATGTGTGTAACGACAGATCTGAGTGTGCATGACCGGATTTGAAGAATGCATCCGGGCTGCTAGGACACTATTGATATATTATTTGTATGTAGTCCCGGTACCAAAAACAAATCATGATGCTGCCTTTGAGATGTTTGTTAGCAAGCAACCTGCTATAAGAAAAAAGATTGGCCATGGGAACAGTGACCTCCTTCTTTCCAACAAGCTTCCTTATCAACTATCTTATTTAGAAAACATAAAAGAATTGTTGCACTGTATTTTAAACTGAACCACTAACTATATGCAACTATTTATTCATTGTCCTACCCTATTTGAGAAATGAGAAAGCCTTTTTTCAAGTATAGGAAAATTTCCAATGAATCCATGTGCATAACAGGGTTAGAAATATATCCATACTCGGGTTTAAAAGAGAAATTTTAATGCATACCGGAGTATGAAGGACCAACTGCTTTAATGATGAGATCAAACAATAATGAAAATTAACAGAGTAGTGTGACCTGACAACTAATTGGAACCATCTTTCAATAGGATCAACATATTCTTGTTTCCCTTCTTTGTTTAGGTCACACAACATGTCCTCCTTTTCCATTCCACGCCGAGCATTTTCTTCAAGATGATTGGTCTCTAAGGTACATACATGATCTGTTGAAAGGCATGATAAGAACTCCTCAATATCAAGTTCTAATGGTTGCTCTCCATTGCATTCTATCCATGATTCTTGAGTCTCCTAAACAAATTGACAATAGGAATCCGAAGGGACTTCTAAATCTTCTTGTGGAGAGACAACTAAATTCTTGGTTACTGTCAAGATATGCTCTTCTTGAGAGGCGGATATTACAGCTGCTGCTAGAATGCGAGAAAGTTCTTGGAGGAACATTCTTCAACCTCTTGATCATTCTTGAATTACTCTAGCTAGTTGATGATCCCTGTCTCGCAACACAGATTAGTACTCAGGGGGTTCTTACAGCACCCCAAACATGATTTATCATTAAAGATCTAAATTTTAAAACTATTTGGAAAAAAAAAACACACCAAACTTGAACTCCTTGTGTTACTGGGACCCTGCTGTCACCAAGTTATATGTTCACACAGGTTAGCTTATCATAAATAAAACTAAATTTGCATAAAAGAAGGAAAAACACACTTGCATCAAAAGAAGAGAGGACAACCTAACTTTGGAGCAACCCCACCAAAGTGGATGCATGGGCTCTTCCCGCATGTCTTACCGTCTTCTCTACACCCTTAGGTCATCCATAAAACCAATCCAAAATCATTAAATTCAAATGCTACCTATTACCCTTTACAACTCCCCAGCAACGATGCCAAAATGTTGGTGTATAAATATGTTCAATATATATCTTACACTCATTTAAATGTCAATCCGAGATTCGTAATCAATAGAGTTGATGCACTATATGTGCCGATAATAGATAGGTTCCTATGTCTGATGAGTATAACATAAAGAAGAAACAATCAATACCAATACTCTGTTTTCACACTTCAAAGATAACACTCTTCACACAATTCAGAAATTAGAAAGAAAACTCGTAAACAAACATATGATCTAAAGTTCTTTCTTAGGTTTTGCAATCCTTAATCTAGGTTTTGCAACTAAATTAAAAGCAATCAACACTCTGTTTTGCAATCCTTAATCTATGTTTTACACACTGTGCAAAAATTAAAGAACAAAATTCAAATAAAAGACTCTAGCTAACATGCACTCCAAAGGCTCTCTTACAAGAAACAAGATCGTCCATTTACTAGCTCTTGAAGGTGAAAGATGGATTCTAATCTTACTCCTGCAATCACTCACTTCAATATCAACTTGCAAGTTGTCTAATTCTGCACACTCTTCAAATCAGAAAAGGAATTTTAATGCAACCTCGTAATTCTGAAAAGTTACTTTATTTCTACACAGGAAACAAGGATTTTAAATGAGATGTTCCATGTGTTGGCTCATGTAATGTGAAATATGGACTCTCCAATTGTTCCTATACTGCCACACTTTGCAAGATAGAAGATGATATTAGAAGGACACAATTCAGAAATAAATGATCACACATAGAAATCATAAATGTTCACACACAAAAATTATAAATGATTATAAAGCTACCACTAGATTATTGTTCACAACTTTTGATGCATCCACACTGAGATTATTTTGTAACTTACAACTTATTTACATCAAACATTTCTACTCACAACTGATATGTACAGAATCACTCTACAAACATACTTACAGAAATTAGATCCACGTTGCAATTACAGTAAGCTTGCCAAGTTGGACCGGTGGGCCCTTGCCGATACCAATGGGGCAGCTTAGAGGGAACTCATAGAATAATAAAATTTAAATAACACCTGGATTCAATGAACTTAATCTCATATTAATTCTTTAGCAAGTTTACACAAATAATATGTTCAGAAATCCAATCTCCAACATAACAATTCCTCTCCCTTTTGGCTTAGCCATCACTCAATTTATATGATTTTTACATTACAAATTTGGATCTAGACAATCCAATCCAAATCAAAACAATTTTCCATCAATGGAGGTCGAGTACAACCACTATCTAATCAAGGAAATGTTGTTCCTGCGAATCTGCGCATGATCTTAGAAATTCTGGAAAATTGTCAAAGATTGAGGATGGATCGTTCCCCCTGAGATGGAGGTCCGTACGTGTGAGATATGGAGATTCTGGCTCAAGTTTCCAAATGAACACACGGCTCTAGACAAAACCCATGTCCCAAAATTTTGATATTGATCGTCATCGGCCCAGAAATCGAGGTGAAAATCGAGTACCGAAATGCTGGTACCAAAATCCTATATGTAGTTGTTTAGTACCAGAAAACACACAGGATGGTACCGGATTGCACAATGACTTGTAGTACCGGAATGCTGAGATACCGAAATATGTTTCTCATGAGTCAAACTATTAGGATTATACAAGACAAAACACTTTAATCGAATTAATTCAAGAAAGTTAAACAAAACATGCTTTAAATCATCAATTACCTCTTGTGAACATGAACTAGGTCATTAGGTATGTGTTTGGGAGTAAACGTCAAGTATGGGCTTATAACATAGGCAAAAAGGCTTGGATACAAGGTAAGATAGGGCATTATACATGTCAAAATAGAGACTCAACATTCCCCCATGCTTAAGTCATTGCATGTTCTCATGCAACAATAATCTTCAAAATTTCAAAATTGATGGTACTCTTCACTTGATCTTCAAAAGTGTTGAATGTGAATCTAGTATGATTATAGGATAATGGCCAAGAGTTTTCAGAATGACTTTGACTAATAGTCCCCCCCTGGCTAGATTACCTTTAAAACAAAAGTGATGTAAGCATAGTGTAAATCTCATTTGAAGAGAGGAACACATAAACGAATACATCCCAAGATGATTAACTCGTTTCTTATCCAATTTTTTAGAGATGAAGCTCTTCTTGCTTAGGTAAGGTGAATTACACATACTGAGGGTCCCACTTCTCATGCAAAACTATTTATTTTAAAGATAGAACTCTAAATTGGATACTTGAAGGTTCTTAAGAACATCGTCCGAGAGATATAAAGGTCATATCCTAGCCTTGATTTGATAGTGATTTCTTCAGAATGAGACCCAGGGGTTTTTTTTTCAGTTTTAAGTGTGCCACTTTATGTTTTTCAACTCTCTTTACCCGGAATAGCCCTGCTGCCAGCAGGGATATTCAGTACCCCGACGGGTTTACCTTAGTACCATACAAGCATGGCCCCGCTGCCAGCAGGCCTGTTCAGTGCCCCGATGGGTTTACTTGTACTTCCTGAAACTTCTCTTTTATTATATTACTCAAAAGATTTATAATTATGTATATTTATCATTGATAGTTTTAGAGTATAAGGAAGGCAGGTGGTACGAGAGTTTTTTAGAGTTATTAAGAACATAATTAATTGTTTGCAATTATCCCAAGGGTGACATCATCCACATTCAACTTAAATCTCATCTATTCAATGTATAATGGAACATCTCAGATAATGACTAAGAGGTCCCTCTAGTTAATCCTATTGGGGTTCTCATGAAAGTTCATTGAGGTTTTGCAAGGGCAGTCCACCACATGAGGTTTTCATCAATACCTCCAAGAGAAGCTTGTAAAGATAAACTTGGATAAGAACTTGTTGAATCAACTAGGTTAGTATTATACATAATGGTGTCACCACTTTTTAATGGATATTGCAATTAGCATTCACTTTTTCAAAATGATGAGGTAATAAGACAAGTGCACCCATTATCATATTGAGCTAAATGTGGAAATATCTTCTTAAAGGAAAGCAAGGATGATTCATTCAAGGTTGAGTGTAGAAATGTAGGAGGAAGATGTACTTGAGAGTAAAAACAATTCAACACACGACTTAAATGATCTTTGATAGAAAGAACATGAAGATATTAGCCCATACCTCTAATTACCTGAAGTGAAAATGATGTTAAGCACATGACAAAGATCATATCACCTTGGCATCAGTACCAGATTGGTAACTTGTATCAGAACATGTTTCTGCAGTACTATAATAGATACTACCGGAATAGGACAATAACGGAACAAGGCAGTACTGGAACAGAGCAGAGGGCAGAAACAGAGTGACATGATGAATGATTTCCATCCGAGGAGATGTATACGAGGGCCTGCATAAATTCATGGTAGGGAGTGTGCAATAATTGAGAGTAATCATATGTTCACTGCATAATTAGTCTAATTCCTTAGTAAAACGAAAACAAATTGTTGAGTTTATATGTCCTATTGCTTGAAGAATTTAAATCAAGCAGCAAAAATTGAATACATGATTAGAGCTACCATCACCTTATTACCAGTACCATATCACCTGAGTACTGGATGAGCGCAAGCCTAGTGATTTTGAAACTTTTGTAGGCTGCACCTTTGTAGAATTTGCTAGTGTTTTCTGCAAACTAGAATTTCTAAACTTCTCCTTGTGGCTGGCATACTCTCAGTATCAAGTTGTAGAAGATGATATCAATCATTGTTGTTGTAGGAAGAAACATATGAATGATGGAAAAACATTGTTGTTGTTGTCACTTCCATTTTATTAGAAAATAAACCTAACTACCACTGTCTCAACAACCACTCCCCCATGATTGAGGTTTTGCATGACCTCATGCAAACAATGTGAGACACTAAAAAAAAAAAAAAACTGCTCAGAGGGTTGTGATCATCGGGATTTTCCATAGAAAATCCATCTTCCATTTTCATCATGATTTCTCCAGAATTCAAAATATCCAGCATGAGATTTTTCTCAAAAATGAGTTGATGCTTCGACCTTTGAAGGCTCGGCTTGCAAGAAAGATTGAAGACATTGAGAATCCTACTGATTTTCTAATTGAAAGCGCACCAATTCATCCTCAAAAGATATTTTTCAATTGATTAATCCAGATCATCAATTGTCAAGTTATAAGCATGCATTGGGGAAGACTGGCTTGTATAACATATGTGGCAATTTGTAGCTGGAAAAGAGCTCATTTGCATGCAAATGATATTTCAAATTGTGTGGTCTTCTCGAAAGTTTTAATATTCAAGTCAGATGCATTTTCAGAAAAATATACATGCATGTACCTTCAGATTCTCCAAAGATTTAGATGTTGTCACATTTGAAAACCCAACAAAGTTATCAAGTTCTCCAAAATGAGCATGCAAATGTTCTTTTGCTGATGATGGAATTGCAAGTTGTGGAGAAGGAACACCATAGAATGCAACAACACTATCGACTTCTGGAAATAACACATCACTTGCAATAGATAAAGCACCATCCTTGCAAAAAAAAAACTGTTACTCCAACCATTTTCCTTCAGCCACTTCATGGATTCCGCAATATATTTAACAACTTGTCAATCAAGACCATCCATTAAAGAGGTAGACCCTACTTCATCAACAATAATGACAATCGAACCCATATGTAAAAATGCCACATGTTGTTGCAATTGCTCTTGCTGTGTTAATATTGTCGCCAGAAACCATTCTTCCTGTAATACCTTCCATTCTATAGACTTCAACAACTTCTTTGACACCAAGACGCACATGATCCTTGATGCCAACAATGATAATACATGTAGAATCATTTATGTGGATGGTTTCATTCTCTAAATCAAAATTATCTTCCAAGTCTATAAAATCAAGACAAAGAGTTCGAAAAGAAAATGCCCAAAGTAAACGAAATTTAAACCCACAGTGACACCAAACTATTGCAATAACTCAAAATGATTCCTAAATATAATGATGAATCCAGAATGAAACAATGCACATGAGACCTAGAAAATTTCAAAGGCGTCTGATCCACCATTCTCGATATCCTTTCTTCGTGACCCCATCCTGTCCATTTCCATTTCCTTTGTGCAAAATTAAAAAAAAAAATATGAACACCATTTGTTCACCAAGACTCTAATTCCCTCAAAGATCCCAGTTGCACATGGTACGATCCTTATCAATGGATGTCCAACCTCCAAGACCCTTCTCTCACTCACCATTTTCAAGAGGAAAATAGTTACACTGAAGCTTTTGTGGCAGACACCATAGAGCTACAATAGCAATTGCAGGCCTTGATGCTGTACAAAATGCCTCTAGAGGTCTCAACTCCCCCAGAGCATTGAGGTACCTGGTTATATTACCAGCGCATTCCTGAAGGAAAGGAATATCCAGTTCTATGCAGGAGAGTGGAGAGACAACCTACTTTAGTCACATCATTCCATTATTATCTAAGGAGTTGTTACAGGGATGAAGTTTTGCTTGACTGGAATGAGATTGCAGAACAGCTTGGTTATGTTCATGTGGGTATGTGTTGGAATTCAAGAATATCATCAGAGGTCTATTTGATGCATTAAGATAATATGAGAGTTGGGCTGCAAAGGATACAAGAAAGGGAGTCTGGTGTGCAATAGTTTATGGAACATCATTATGGTTTCTTTTACATTCTAACCAATGCCCCCATTCAATTGGCTTGATGTAGTGTTGGGAATATAGCCTCAAATAAATGGCAGAGTGTGGTCCAAGTAGCTGGAAATGTCACAATTGAGGATATGGATATGTTTGATAAGTACTTGGTGTTGGTTCTTCATAAGGGAGGAATTCTAGTAATTTGTCCATTGCCTATGCCTCTACAAATTCACCTGAATGATGGAATGCAGCTTGAAGACCTTACTCCATGGTTCCTACCAATGTTGGCTAACATGTGCACTGTTGTTCCTAGATCGAATCATGATTTCAAGTCTTCTATTTTCCATGCAGTGATCTCAAAGAGATTCAGCAACAAATCCATCAATGATATTTAGAAGATCACTACAAATACATGTTGTTGATCCTCAACATACTTTCATCAATTGATCAAACCAAATGCAATAAGTGAATAGTAATACCAATCATTCAAAAAAAAACATTGAATGAAATTTCAACTTAAATTCTCCCACAATAACAACAAGGGTCATAACTTCCCCAGCACTCACATATCTTCTTGGAGCTCACTATCAAGACCTTCTTCTCAAAATTTAGCAACCAATGATCGGGGTTCTGGAAATAGTGTATGGAATGTTGTGCAAGTGCTCTTACCATATCTCAAGATGATATCCAAAATCACATAGGCACATAGAAAGGCATTTACCGAATAGTTCCAACATTTGAGAAACAACAATCTTAGCAACTCTGATTCCAATTCATGGTTGATGACAATATTACAAAAAAATGGATTTATGAGGTTGCAAGTGGGATCCCAAAATGTATGTATTGTTGCTGCAAATCAACAGACTGTAACTGCACTATATGATGTTCCAAAAGTATGTCAATTTCTCTAGGGTTTTCATTATTATCTACAAAATGGTTAGGACACTTGATCCCATATATGCATACTGAACAATTTAACAAAAGGGACACATGTGGGGTTATAAGTTGGTATTGGTGGGATTACGAAAAGAAGAGGCAAGGACAAGTGGTAGAATAACAAGCTTGAAATGTTGTCTTTATGATAAATTTCCTTCAATTTCAATAAATCAAAAGGATTACAAAAATTCTTACCTCAAGTCACCCTTGGAGTTGATACTTACATATCTAAATTCTGAGTTATTTTGCAAGAACTTGAGCTTTCAAGACCATCCGGAAAATCTGAGTGTGCATGACCAGATTTGAAGAATGCATCCGGGCTGCTAGGAAACTATTGATATATTGTTTGTATGCAGTCTCGGTACCAAAAACAAATCATGTTGTTGCCTTTAAGATGTTTGTTAGCAAGCAACCTGCTATAAGAACAAAGATTGGCCATGGGAACAGTGACCTCCTTCTTTCCAACAAGCTTCCTTATCAACTGTCTTATTCAGAAAACATAAAAGAATTGGTGCACTGTATTTTAAACTAAACCACTAACTATATGTAGCTATTTATTCATTGTCCTACCCTGCCTAAGAAAAGAGAAAGCCTTTTTTCAAGTGTAGGCAAATTTCCAGTGAAGCCATGTGCGTAACAGGGTTAGAAATATATCCATAATCGGGTTTAAAAGAGAAATTTTAATGCATACCGGAGTATGAAGGACCAACTTCTTTAATGATGAGATCAAACAATAATGAAAATTAACAGAGTAGTGTGACCTGACAACTAATTGGAACCATCTTTCAATAGGATCAAGATATTCGTGTTTCCCTTCTTTGTTTAGGTCACACAACATGTCCTCCTTTTCCATTCCACGCAGAGCATTTTCTTCAAGATGATTGGAGAGACAACTAAATCCAAAGGGACTTCTAAATCTTCTTGTGGAGAGACAACTAAATTCTTGGCTACTATCATGATATTTTCTTCCTGGGAGGCAGATATTCCAGCTGCTACTAGAATGCGAGAAAGTTCTTGGAAGAACATTCTTCAACCTCTTGATCATCCTTGAATTACTCTAGATGGTTGATTATCCCTGTCTAACAACACAGATTAGTACTCGGGGGGTTCTTACAACACCCCAAACATGATTTATCATTAAAGATCTAAATTTCAAAACTATTTGCAAAAAACAAACACACCAAACTTGAACTCCTTGTGTTACTGGGACCCTGCTGTCACCAAGTTATCTGTTCACACAAGTTAGCTTATCATAAATAAAACTAAATTTGCATAAAAGAAGGAAAAACACACTTGCATCAAAAGAAAAGAGGACAACCTAACTTTGGAGCAACCCCACCAAAGTGGATGCGTGGGCTCTTCCTGCACGTCTTACCGTCTTCTCTCCGCCCTTAGGTCATCCATAAAACCAATCCAAAATCATTAAATTCAAATGCTACCTATTACCGTTTACAACTTCCCGGCAATGGTGCCAAAATGTTGGTGTATAAATATGTTCAATATATATCTTACACTCATTTAAATGTCAATCCGAGATTCGTAATCAATAGAGTTGATGCACTATATGTGCCGATAACAAATAGGTTCCTATGTCTGATGAGTATAACATAAAAAAGAAACAATCAATACCAATACTCTATTTTCATGCTTCAAAGATAACACTCTTCACACAATTCAGAAATTAGAAAGA
>JASDQU010010924.1:141644-175997 GCA_032191745.1 Picea mariana | reverse complement strand
CAAGGATTTTCAATTAGATGTTCCATGTGTTGGCTCATTTAATGTGAATTATGGACTCTCCAATTGTTCCTGTACTGCCACACTTTGCAAGATAGAAGATGATATTAGAAGGACACAATTCAGAAATAAATGATCACACACAGAAATCATAAATGTTCACACACAAAAATTATAAATGATTATAAAGCTACCACTAGATTATTGTTCACAACTTTTGATGCATCCAGACTTAGATTATTTTGTAACTTACAACTTATTTACATCAAACATTTCTACTCACAACTGATATGTACAGAATCACTCTACATACATACTTACAGAAATTAGATCCACGTTGCAATTATAGTAAGCTTGCCAAGTTGGACCGGTGGGCCCTTGCCGATACCAACGGGGCAGCTTAAAGGGAACTCACAGAATAATAAACTTTAAATAACACCTGGATTCAATGAACTTAATCTCATACTAATTCTTCAGCAAGTTTACGAAGATAATATATTCAGAAATCCAATCTACAACATAACAATTCCTCTCCCTTTTGTCTTAGTCATCACTCAATTTATATGATTTTTACATTAATAATTTGGATCTATACAATCCAATCCAAATCAAAACAATTTTACATCAATGGAGGTCGAGTACAACCACTATCTAATCAAGTAAATGTTGTTCCCACGAATCTGGGCATGATCTTAGAAATTCTAGAAAATTGGCAAAGATTGAGGATGGATCGTTCCCCCTGAGATGGAGGTCTACACGTGTGAGATATGGAGATTTTGGCTCATGGTTCCAAATGAAAACATGTCTCTAGAAAAAACCCATGTCCCCAAATTTTGAGATCGATCGTCATCGGCCCGAAAATCGAGGTGAAAATCGAGTACCAGAATGTTGGTACCAAAATCCTATAGGTAGTTGTTTAGTACCAGAATACACACAGGTTGGTACCGGATTGCACGATGGCTTGTAGTACCGAAATGCTGAGATAAAAAAATATGCTTCTCATGAGTCAAACTATTAGGATTATACAAGATAAAACACTTTAATCGAATTAATTTAAGAAAGTTAAACAAAACATGCTTTAAATCATCAATTACCTCTTGTGAACATGAACTAGGTCATTAGGTATGTGTTTGGGAGTAAACATCAAGTATGGGATTATAACATAGGCAAAAAGGCTTGGATACAAGGTAAGATAGGGCATTATACATGTCAAAATAGAGACTCAACATTCCCCCATGCTTAAGTCATTGCATGTCCTCATCCAACAATGATCTTCGAAATTTCAAAATTGATGGTACTCTTCACTTGATCTTCGAAAATGTTGACTGTGACTCTAGTATGATTATAGGATAGTGGCCAAGAGTTTTCAGAATGAATTTGACTAATAGCCCCCCCCCTTGGCTCGATTACCTTTAAAACAAAAGTGATGTAAGCATAGTTTAAATCTCATTTGAAGATAGGAACACATAAATGAATACATCCCAAGATGATTAACTCGTTTCTTATCCATTTTTTTAGAGATGAAGCTCTTCTTGCTTAGGTAAGGTGAATTACACATATTGAGGGTCCCACTTCTCATGCAAACCTATTTATTTTAAAGATAGAACTCTAAAGTGGATACTTGAAGGTTCTTAAGAACATTGTCCAAGAGATATAAAGGTCATATCCTAGCCTTGATTTGATAGTGATTGCTTCAGAATGAGACCCAAGGGTTTTTGTTCAGTTTTAAGTGTGCCACTTTATGTTTTTCAACTCTCTTTACCTATCATAGCCCCGCTGCCAGCAGGCCTGTTCAGTACCCCGACGGGTTTACCTTAGTACCATACAAGCATGGCCCCGCTGCCAGCCGGCCTGTTCAGTACCCCGACGGGTTTACTTGTACTTCCTGATACTTCCTTTTTATTATATTACTCAAAATATTTAGAATTATGTATACTGCTCATTGATATTTTTAGAGTATAAGGAAGGCAGGTGGTACAAGATTTTTTTAGAGTTATTAGGCACATAATTAATTGTTGAATAAGAACTTGTTGAATCAACTAGGTTAGTATTATACATAATGGTGTCACCACTTTTCAATGGATATTTAGATTAGCATTCACTTTTTCAAAATGATGAGGTAATAAGACAAGTGCACCCATTATCATATCGAGCTAAATGTGGAAATATCTTCTTAATGGAAAGAAAGGATGATTCATTCAAGGTTGAGTGTCGAAATGTAGGAGGAAGATGTACTTGAGAGTAAAAACAATTCAACACATGACTTAAATGATCCTTGATAGAAAGAACATGAAGATATTAGCCCATACCTCTAATTACCTGAAGTGAAAATGATGTTAAGCACATGACAAAGATCATATCACCTTGGCATCAGTACCAGATTGGTAACTGGTATCAGAACATGTTTCTGCAATACCGTAATAGATACTACCGGAATAGGACAGTAACGGAACAGGGTCGTACTGGAACAGAGCAGAGGGCAGAAACAGAGTGACATGATGAATGATTTCCATCTGAGGAGATGTATACGAGGGCCTGCATAAATTCATGGTAGGGAGTGTGCAATAATTGAGAGTAATCATATGTTCACTGCATAATTAGTCTAATTCCTTAGTAAAACGAAAACAAATTGTTGAGTTTATATGTCCTATTGCTTGAAGAATTTAAATCGAGCAACAAAAATTGAATACATGATTAGAGCTACCATCACCTTATTACCAGTACCATATCACCTGAGTACCAGATGAGCGCAGACCTAGTGCTTTAGAAACTTTTGTAGGGTGCACCTTTGTAGAAGTTTCTAGTGTTTTCTACAACCTAGAATTTGTAAACTTCTCCTTGTGGCTGGCATACTCTCGGTATCAAGCTGTAGAAGATCATATCAATCATTGTTGTTGTAGGAAGAAACATATGAATGCTGGAAAAACATTGTTGTTGTTGTCACTTCCATTTTATTAGAAAATAAACCTAACTACCACTGTCTCAACAACCACTCCCCCATGATTGAGGTTTTGCATGACCTCATGCAAACAATGTGAGACACTAAAAAAAAAAAAAAAATGCTCAGAGGGTTGTGATCATCAGGATTTTCCATAGAAAATCCATCTTCCATTTTCATCATGATTTCTACAGAATTCAAAATATCCAGCATGAGATTTTTCTCAAAAAAGAGTTGATGCTTCGACCTTTGAAGGCTCGGCTTGGAGGAAAGATTGAAGACATTGAGAATCCTACTGATTTTCTGATTGAAAGCGCACCAATTCATCCTCAAAAGATATTTTTCAAATGATTAATCCAAATCATCAATTGTCAAGTTATAAGCGTGCATTGGGGAAGACTAGCTTGTATAACATATGTGGCAATTTGTAGCTAGAAAAGAGCTCATTTTCATGCGAATGATATTTCAAATTGTGTGATCTTCTCGAAAGTTGTAATATTCAAGTCAGATGCATTTTCAGAAAAATAAACATGCATGTACCTTCAAATTCTCCAAAGATTTAGCTGTTGTCACATTTGAAAACCCAACAAAGTTATCAGGTTCTCCAAAATGAGCATGCACATGTGCTTTTGTTGATGATGGAATTGCAAGTTGTGGAGAAGGAACACCATAGAATGCAACAACACTATCAAATTCTGGAAACAATGCATCACTTGCAATAGATAAAGCACCATCCTTACAAAAAACAAACTGTTACTCCAACCATTTTCCTTCAGCCACTTCATGGATTCCGCAATATATTTAACAACTTGCCAATCAAGACCATCAATTAAAGAGGTATAGGTTGCTGCATCAACAATAATGACAATCAAACCCATATGTAAAAATGCCACATTCTGTTGCAATTGCTCTTGTTGTGTTAATATTGTCGCCAGAAACCATTCTTGTTGTAATACCTGCCATTCTACAGACTTCAACAACTTCTTTGACACCAATACGCACATGATCCTTGATGCCAACAATGATAATACATGTAGAATCATTTATGTGGATGGTTTCATTCTCTGAATCAAAATTATCTTCCAAGTCTATAAAAGAAAGACAGAGTTCGAAAAGAAAATGCCCAAAGTAAACAAAATTTAAACCCACAGTGACACCAAACTATTGCAATAACTCAAACTGATTCCTAAATATAATGATGAATCCAGAATGAAACAATGCACATGAGAATTAGAAAATTCCAAAGGCGTTTGATCCACCATTCTCGATATCCTTTCTTCTTGACCTCATCCTGTCCATTTCCATTTCCTTTGTCCAAAATTAAAAAGAAAAAATCAACACCATCTATTCACCAAGACTCTAATGTCCTCAAATATCCCAATTGCACATGGTATGATCCTTATCAATGGATGTCCAACCTCCAAGACCCTGCTCTCACTCACCATTTTCAAGACGAAAATAGTTACACTGAAGCTTTCGTGGCAGACACCATAGAACTACAACAACAATTGCAGGCTAAGATGCAGTACATAATGCCTCTATAGGTCTCGACTCCCCCAAAGCATTGAGGTACCTAATTATATTTCCAGCGCATTCATGAAGGAAAGGAATATCCATTTCTATGTAGGAGAGTGGAGAGACAACCTGGTTTAGTCGCATCATTCCATTATTATCTAAGGAGCTATTATAGGGATGAAGTTTTTCTTGATTGGAATGAGATTGCAGAACAAATTGGTTATGTTCATGTGGGTATGTGTCGAAATTCAAGAATATCATCAGAGGTCTATTTGATGCATTAAGCTAATATGAGAGTTGGGTTGCAAAGGATATGAGAAAGGGAGTCTAGCGTGCAATAGTTTATGGAACATCATTATGGTTTCTTTTACATTCTAACCAATGCCCCTAATCAATTGGCTTGATGTAGTGTTGGGAATATAGCCTCAAATAAATGGCAGAGTGTGGTCCAAGTAGCTGGAAATGTCACAATTAAGGATATGGATATGTTTGATAAGTACTTGGTGTTGGTTCTTCATAAGGAAGGAATTCCACTAATTTATCCATTGCCTACGCCTCTACAAATTGACCTGAATGGTGGAATGCAGCTTGAAGACCTTACTCCATGGTTCCTACCAATGTTGGCTAACATGTGCACTGTTGTTCCTAGATCGAATCATGATTTCAAGTCTTATATTTTCCATTCAATGATCTCAAAGAGATTCAACAACAAATCCATCAATGATATTTAGAAGATCACTACAAATACATGTTGTTGATCCTCAACATACTTTCATCAATTGATCAAACCAAATGCAATAAGTGAATAGTAATACCAATCATTCAAAAGAAAACATTAAATGAAATTTCAACTTAAATTCCCCCACAATAAAAACAAGGGTCATAACTTCCCCTACACTCACATATCTTCTTGGAGCTCACTATCAAGACCTTCTTCTCGAAATTTAGCATCCAATGATCGGGGTTCTGAAAATAGTGTGTGGGATGTTATGCAAGTGCTCTTACCATATCTCAAGATGATATCCAAAATCACATAGGCACATAGAAAGGCATTTACCGAATAGTTCCAACATTTGAGAAACAACAATCTTGGCAACTCTGTTTCCAATTCATGGTTGATGACAATATTACAAAAAAATGGATTTATGAGGTTGCAAGTGGGATCCCAAAATGTATGTATTGTTGCTGCAAATCAACAGACTGTAACTGCACTATATGATGTTCCGAAAGTATGTCAATTTCTCTAGGGTTTTCATTATTATTTGCAAAATGGTTAGGACACTTGATCCCATATATGCATATTGAACAATTTGACAAAAGGGACACATGTGGGCTTATAAGTTGGTATTGGTGGGATTACAAAAAGAAAAGGAAAGGACAAGTGGTAGAATAACAAGCTTGAAATGTTGTCTTTATGATAAATTCCCTTCATTTTCAATAAACCAGAAGGATCACAAAAATGCTTACCTCAAGTCACCCTTGGAGTTGATACTTACATATCTAAATTCTGAGTTATTTTGCAGGAACTTGAGCTTTCAAGACCATTCAGAAAATCTGAGTGCGCATGATCGAATTTGAAGAATGCATCAGGGCTGCTAGGACACTATTGATATATTGTTTGTATATGCAGTCCCGGTACCAAAAAAAAATCATGTTGTTGCCTTTGAGATGTTTGTTAGCAAGCAACCTGCTATAAGAACAAAGATTGGCCATGGGAATAGTGACCTCCTTCTTTCCATCAAGCTTCCTTGTCAACTGTCTTATTCAGAAAACATAAAAGAATTGTTGCACTGTATTTTAAATTGAACCACTAACTATATGCAGCTATTTATTCATTGTCGTACCCTACTTGAGAAAAGAGAAAGCCTTTTTTCAAGTATAGAAAAATTTCCAGTGAAGCCATGTGCGTAACAGCGTTAGAAATATATCCATACTCCGGTTTAAAAGATAAATTTTAATGCATACTGGAGTATGAAGGACCAATTTCTTTAATGATGAGATCAAACAATAATGAAAATTAACAGAGCAGTGTGACCTGACAACTAATTGGAACCATCTTTCAATAGGATCAAGATATTCTTGTTTCCCTTCTTTGTTTAGGTCACACAACATGTCCTCCTTTTCCATTCCACGCAGAGCATTTTCTTCAAGATGATTGGTCTCTAAGGTACATACAAGATATGTTGAGAGGCATGATAAGAACTCCTCAATATCAGGTTCTAATGGTTGCTCTCCATTGCATTCTATCCATGATTCTTGAGTCTCCTCAACAAATTGAAAATAGGAATCCGAAGGGACTTCTAAATCTTCTTGTGGAGAGACAACTAAATTCTTGGCTACTGTCAAGATATGCTCTTCCTAAGAGGCGGATATTCCAGTTGTTGCTAGAATGCGAGAAAGTTCTTGGAGGAACATTCTTCAACCTCTTGATCATCCTTGAATTACTCTAGCTGGTTGATGATCCTTGTCTCGCAACATAGATTAGTACTCGGGGGGTTCTTATAGCACCCCAAACATGATTTATCATTAAAGATATAAATTTTAAAATTATTTTCAAAAAAAAAACACACCAAACTTGAACTCCTTGTGTTATTGGGACCCTTTTGTCACCAGGTTATCTGTTCACACAAGTTAGCTTATCATAAATAAAACTAAATTTGCATAAAAGAAGGAAAAAACACTTGCATCAAAAGAAGAGAGGACAACCTAACTTTGGAGCAACCCCACCAAAGTGGATGCGTGGGATCTTCCCTCATGTCTTACTGTTTTCTCTCCGCCCTTAGGTCATCCATAAAACCAATCCAAAATCATTAAATTCAAATGCTACCTATTATCGTTTACAACTCCCTGGCAACAACGCCAAAATGTTGGTGTATAAATATGTTCAATATATATCTTACACTCATTTAAATGTCAATCCGGGATTCGTAATCAATATAGTTGATGCACTATATGTGTCGATAACAGATAGGTTCCTATGTCTGATGAGTATAACATAAAGAAGAAACAAACAATACCAATACTCTGTTTTCACACTTCAAAGATAACACTCTTCACACAATTCAGAAATTAGAAAGAAAACTCATAAACAAACATATGCTCTAAAGTTCTTGCTTAGGTGATGGACCTATTCGTTGATGAGTCATGAAAGGAAAATATGAACTATGATTCTATCTCCTAGAGAAACTAAACTAAAAGCAATCAACACTCTGTTTTGCAATCCTTAATCTATGTTTTACACACTGTGCAAAACTTAAAGAACAAAATTCAAATAAAAGACTCTAGCTAACATTCACTCCAAAGGCTCTCTTACAAGAAACAAGATCGTCCATTTACTAGCTCTTGAAGGTTAAAGATGGATTCTAATATTACTCCTGCAGTCACTCACTTCAATATCAACTTGCAAGTTGTCTAATTCTGCACACTCTTCAAATCAGAAAAGGAATTTTAATGCAACCTCGYAATTMTGAAAAGTTACTTTATTTCTACACAGGAAACAAGGATTTTAAATGAGATGTTCCATGTGTTGGCTCATGTAATGTGAAATATGGACTCTCCAATTGTTCCTGTACTGCCACACTTTGCAAGATAGAAGATGAGATTAGAAGGACACAACTCAGAAATAAATGATCACACACAAAAATCATAAATGTTCACACACAAAAATTATAAATGATTATAAAGCTACGACTAGATTATTGTTCACAACTTTTGATGCATCCACACTTAGATTATTTTGTAACTTACAACTTATTTACATCAAACATTTCTACTCACAACTGATATGTACAGAATCACTCTACAGACATACTTACATAAATTAGATCCATGTTGCAATTACAGTAAGCTTGCCAAGTTGGACCGGTGGGCCCTTGCTGATATCAACGGGGCAGCTTAGAGGGAACTCACAGAATAATAAACTTTAAATAACACTTGGATTCAATAAACTTAATTTCATATTAATTCTTCAGCAAGTTTACACAGATAATATGTTCAGAAATCCAATCTGCAACATAACAATTCCTCTCCCTTTTGTCTTAGCCATCACTCAATTTATATGATTTTTACATTACAAATTTGGATCTAGACAATCCAATCCAAATCAAAACAATTTTCCATCAATGGAGGTCGAGTACAACCACTATATAATCAAGGAAATGTTGTTCCCATGAATCTGCGCATGATCTTAGAAATTCTAGAAAATTGGCAAAGATTGAGGATGGATCGTTCCCCCTGAGATGGAGGTCCACACGTGTGAGATATGAAGATTCTGGCCCATGATTCCAAATGAAAACACAGATCTGGACAAAACCCATGTCCCCAAATTTTTAGATCGATCCTCATCGGCTTGAAAATCGAGGTGAAAATCAATTACCGAAATGATGGTACCAAAATCATGTAGGTAGTTGTTTAGTACTGGAATACACACAGGTTGGTACCAAATTGCACGATGACTTGTAGTACTGGAATGCTGAGATACTAGAATATCTTTCTCATGAGTCAAACTATTAGGATTATACAAGATAAAACACTTTAAATGAATTAATTCAAGAAAGTTAAACAAAACATGCTTTAAATCATCAATTACCTCTTGTGAACATGAACTAGGTCATTAGGTATGTGTTTGGGAGTAAATGTCAAGTATGGGATTATAACATAGGAAAAAAGGCTTGGATACAAGGTAAGATAGGGCATTATACATGACAAAATAGAGACTCAACAGGAGCATCTAAAGGAAGATCCTTCTAGAAGCAGAATCTTTTATTAGGTCTTCTTACATCCGCCTTATTCTATTTTATTGAAAGGCCTTATTAATATTGACCTTTATTACATCCGAATATATTGTTCTACCTATGTGCGGGTTAGGACCCTAACACTACAACTTTGAGAATTTATTTTCTTCTAGTTTTTGTGTGAATGTGAATTTTAGCATTCTTGTTTTGGGAGTCACTGTTGTTATTTTACAACTATATAAGGAATTCCTAGTGGTTCCTCTATTTTTAGAAACTATTATATCTTCTCTTTTTCACAAAGCTTTGAGTGGTTATATCAATGGTTTCTTGCAATAAGATTCAAGAGTGAAAATTTGTGCTAATTGCGTTGCTTAGTTATAATTAGTAAAATATGAAGCAAATCTTGAGGATGAAATACTCGTGGTAAAATACTTATATGAAGGGGTGGAGTTTTATGTCAATGATGGTAGTTTTTCTTAGCTGGGATAAAATTGTAGATCTTGGCAATAACAAATGGACTTTAATTCACTATTTAAGTTGCTTAAAAGTCTTGTTTTTCCATATTGTTAAATTCTTAACATTTTATGTGTGTGAGGGTTTCAATCTAATATCTTATTACATATGTGTTCTATAAGACACTTCTGTCCCGCTATTGCAAAGGCAGTAAAAACAATGAAGAGAGGAGAAAACATGGCTCTCCCACAAAACCGATGTGTAAGCTCCAAAATATATTGGTTTTATATTGCTTTGGGTTGATATTTTACCTTCCTATGTTGAACTGTATGTATGCACTTTGTATGAAGAATATTTGTATGTAGGTTTTCTTTTGGTGATTAGGAAGTTATATTTAATAGATCTTGAATGTTGTTTTTCTATTGGTAGTATTTTCATGATTCAATCCACATATTTTCAACCCCCTGCACAAGATATCATGTCATATCTAAGTTTACATCTACATGTGCTTAGTGCCTTGGGAAATTGGGATTTGGTTATCTTGTGGAGTTCAAATTTCTCATTGTTATCTTATTTTTTTATACTTATTCATGTGCATGAAGTTAACTTTGGAATCAAGCACCAAGGTTCTATTGATTTCGTTGTCAAGAGGATGTGACTTTTTTTTTTGTTTAAGAGAATGTATGTGGTTTTGTTTCTTGTTCAAGCTAAGTTATGCATGTAATATTATCTCCATTGTCAATAAGTGCATGACTAAATAGTGAGGAAATTAGGAAAATCATGTCTTCTTGACCAAAACAATAGAGCATTTTTGTCAAATAGTTTAAACTTTAAAGCACCCAAATGTATTAAAATAGTTTGGAGTACTCAGGTTTTTTCTTTTTTATATTTTCTAGGAAGTCCATTTGGCATGCACATGTTTTGTAGAGCCCATGTTAATATGACTAATTTTCTTTCTCTCTTTTCAAGTTGCAATCTAATATCTTTGTTATCACCAAAAAATTTCTTACAACAATGAAAGCAATGGTTGAATAAAATACCAACACAACACATCAATCATCATACCTCAAGCATTTGGAAAACTTGTCCAACAAGCAACCAAAACTATGCAAATAGTCATTGAATTTCAGTGCAGTCACCCCAAATATTGCTTGCACATATTTGCACAAGCCAACACATCATTGAATGCACAAATGAAATAGTTTGCATGGTTCTCTCCAGAAGAACTGGCGTTGATGTGGAAACGATGCATTAATGCAATTGGTCAGGCCTCAAACACTTCGAGTTTGAAGTGTACGATGATAAGACTTCAAAATCAGCCCGAAATATAGGATTGGGGCTACTGAAAGGATGTGAAGTACCTTCAAAGGGCCCCCATTCACATTACAAGCAAGTTATGAAAAAGCTTGCAATGGTCCTATAAATACATGACCAAGGTATGCAAACAAAGAGAAGAGTTTTGAGTATTGTTATGTTGTTCAATTCATTTTGGAGAAACCATCATTCTCTTAGAGATATTTCAGCATCAATAGAAAGTGTTGCACTTCTCTTCTCTTGAGAAGTTCAACCATCAAGTCTTCACCATTGTATTTCCATTTTTAGAAGAGAGATATTTGTATTTGGGGTATTCAAGAGCCCTCCCAAGGAGGAAGAGGGGACTCATAATTTCCCATATTTCTCCTATGTGTTATCAATTAGAAGATCACTTCTATTGGTAGTTATTCCTTGTGTCTCTTTCAATCATCCTTTTGAGTTTTTACATGCTTAGTTTAGTTTTTTGTTTATCGTTGCTTGTTTTCTTGTTTTCTCTTTAGTTGAGCTGCTAATCAACTAACCAATTTTTGTATTGTCTTGTTGGCCTAACAAGGAAACTAAGTGGCCTGTTTTTTCTCACCCAAGTGGAAACACTATCCCAATAGATTGGCAACTCCCCTAGAGACAAGGATCAAATTCCTCCCCAATTAGGTATTAGAGCTTTATTTCTCACGTGTTTGTGTTTGCGAGGATCAAAACCATCCTAGTCCAATCCTCATATGCAAGAATTGAGCCTCTGATCAAGGGAACACAATTTAAATTTAAGCCCCATCATTTCTTTGTGTGTGCGTGGGTTCGGGAAAAACAGACATGTAGACAGTGTAAGGTTGTGCATTATCCATCTTTTATTTTCGTGTAGAATGCACACACTATGCACTATGTGTTACTATCAGAACTAACAACTGTGCATAAGTCTTCTTTCTCATTGATTGTAAGGCTTGTTGAGCCCGATTTTACCAAGTAGTTTAAGGTTTATTTTTCATCACTTTGTAAAGCCAGAAAAAGTAGATATAGATTTCTTTATTGCATAGGTACTTAGCCACACATAGTGATCCAGGTGGATCTCGATGGCCAACCACCTTTTCCCCTAAATCAACATTTTGAGCCTATGGTTTTGATAAACCATGATATTCACCCTTTTGATGAGGAATGGAATGTAATTCCATATTCATTTGTTAATTACAGACATCATGTAATGATTTCCTAGTGGTTTTATGTACATTCCTACAACATATCGTTAATGCATTGGATCTCATTATAACTCCAAAGTTAAGCATGCTAAGGCTAGAGTAGTACTGGGATGGGTGACCACCTGGGAATTTTTATCCTCTCACTCTCTCACATATAATTGGGTTGAAGGAGGCCCTTTAAGCATGCAATGGAGTGTGATGTAAAGCTTGTTGTGAATGAAGTGTAGCCAACATCTCTTTCTTTTCAGATCTAAGCTACCCCATTATGCTAGATTGTGTTCTACATTGTTTTTCTCTCTTATTCATCAATAGAAGTTGTGTTTCAGTATATTTCTGTGTTCTCTATTATATTTTTCTTTTTGTATCATTTCGTTCTCAGCATAATTCAGATTAGTGGTATCATAGAAGTTCACTCCTTGTCATTTCTCAGAGAAGGTCCTTGACGAGGTCAGGGTATAGATATTTGAGTCTCGAGCTAGTTTCTCTTGAGGACAACCTCTCTAGCTAGCCCAAGTGACCTCCCATGGTAGAAGAAAAGAGAAATGACAGAGAATTATATCATTTCAAGACATTTCTTAAGGAAGCCCTCATGTGACAAAGGAATGAGATGATGGAAAACTTCGCTCAAATCCTTCGAAGACTACCGATGGCGGCGAATGAAGCATCTTTGAAAAGAATCCATTTCGGAGGTACAAAACCCTTGAAGGTACAAGTCAATTTTTATATCCCATTATTTGAAGGCCAAATAGATGCAGATGCTCTAGAAAATGGTTGAATATGCTAGAAGGCTATTATTCTATCCAAAACATTTCCGACAGTGAAAATATCACCTTCGCGCTCCTTAAATCCCTTCCCCATGTTAGAGCTTGGTGGGAAGGTTACTGGAAGAGGTACATTGCAGATGAATCTACACCATTCAAGAGAGAACCCACTTGGGCAGCCTTTGTATATTCCCTAAAGGAGGAGTTCTTCCTCGTCAGAAACTATGATGACCAGTACATGAGATGGACAACTCTACGTCAAAAAAGAGACCAGACAGTGTCGAAGTACACTAACATATTTCATACCTTGCACTTAAAGTTGGGTATCAAAAACTCCGAGCGGAACCTGATCTTGAAGTATCACAATGGTTTGCACAGGTACATACAAACAGAGATGGATTTCTTGGACATCTCCTCACTGGGAGTTGCTTATCGATATGCAATTAAAATCGAGCAGAACTTCAAGAAACAGAGTAAGAAGGAGTTTGGGTTTGAAAATTTTCCACAAAATAAGTATGGAAAAGGCAACCCTAACTCATAGAACGAAAGACATATCAACAAGGAAGGACAACTTCAAGAGAGCCGGTCCAAGACACGGGAAAATAAGCGTAATGGGAAGTTTAAGAAAGACATTGGAAAGTGGTGTGAGTTCCACAAAATCCCCTGGCACAACACCGATGAATGTCGCTCAAAACATTCATTGGTGGTCGAGCTCAAAGAAAAATAATCAAAACATATCTCAGAATTTGATTCAGAACACAATATAGGGAAATGAATCATCAATGCATAACCCAATGCTACCATCATGAACACAACAATATAACCAGGAAAACTAGAGGAGCTTGAGGATGGGGAGTGCCTCTTCCACTGGAATATGTGGGTAAAGGGGACTTCACTGCATTTCATTTTTGACAACAGGATTCAAAAGAACTTGATCTCGGTCGAGGTTGTCGAGAGATTGAAGCTGCTAACGATGCCACACACCCAACCATACAACAATGGATGGTTGAATCAGGGACGAGGCATCTGTGTCAACCAACAGTGCCACTTTTCCTATGGAATCAAGCCCTTCAAGGATGAGGTAGTGTGTGATATTGCCCCACTTGAATTCTTAGATGTTCTTTTAGGACAACCATATATGTGGAAATTTCATGTTATCTATGAGTCTCAGCCCCGAAGTGTCATTGTTACTCTAGGAGTTCAAATCTATAGGGTACCAAAGGTAGTTCTGACTACTATATCGGAAAAAAGTGCCACAAAGTAATCTCATACCACAAATTTTAGCCTCTTCGTGATCCGGTCAGAAGGTGAAAAGAAGGACATTGCAACCACTATAGCCTCAACCCAAGATGTTTCTATCCAGCAGAAGCAGGTCGACAATATTGTAGAGGAACATGAACAGAATGAGATTCTTCCATATGTTCAACATAGCTCTATTGGCCACGACCCTTTTCAGGTGTGCTTGGGGTTCCCACCAATAATCCCCATTGATATAGCTCTTCTTACTACATCTTCATCGACAAAGTCATCCCACACTTAGACTAAGGCATATCATGCAGAAATATCTGTTGAATGGATCCAACGCCTCCAACAGGTTCATGACATCCTTCCACATGCAAAGTACAAGCAGGACATCTACTTCAATAAGGCAAGCATATCACTAACATTTAGATTTAGCAAAATTTTCTCGATCTCCTGAAGGGACTTGATGCAATAGGGACCATTGCTTCCTAAGGGGGGAGGAATGATCCAGGTGGATCTCGGTGGCCATCTACCTTTTCCACTAAATCAACATTTTGAGCCTATGGTTTTGATATACCATGATATTCACCCTTTTGATGGGGAATGGAATGCAATGCCATCTTTATTTGTTAATTAAAGACATCATGTAATGATTTCCTATTGGTTTTATGTACATGCTACAACATACCGTAAATGCACTAGATCCTGTTAGAAATCCATAGTTAAGCACGCTCAGGCTAGATTAGTACTGGGATGGGTGAACGCCTAGGAAATCTTAGTGTTTTACATGCCTATGTCATTTTATAAACTTAGTCCAATTTATCCCACATGCATCATGGGAATTGTTCTCCTCTCACTCTCTCACAAATAATTGGGGTGAAGGAGTCCCTTTAAGCATGAAATGAAGTGTGATGTAAATCTTGTTGTGAATGAAGCTACCCCATTCTGTTAATTTGTGTTCTATAATGTTCTTCTCTCTTACTTATTAATAGAAGTTGGGTTTCACTGTATTTTTATGTTCACTCCTATATTTTTGTTTTTGTCTCATTTCATTCTCAACATAATCTGGATCACATAGACATCTAAAGGGGTATAAAAGAACCATATAATATTTCCCTTTCTTTATTTCCACATGGATGGCTTAGTATAGCATTTGAACTTCAAAATTAAGATTTTCTTTTTTACAATCATCACACTAAATCAGGACTAGGAGGCTATTTTGATATCCTTGAGTATGCTATTTCCCTTGCACCTTTGAGTGATATGGGAAAATCAGAAAGAGGATCTCTTAAAAACCTCCATATCCCTTTAATCAATCAAACAAATAAGAGAGGCCAATACCTCTTTTTTTTTTTTTTTGAAACACAACCTTAATGGATTTGTAAGGGCCCATACATGACCACATGTTTGCAATATTAGGATAGTTTCAAGGTTTTTAAACAAAAAAAAACAACCTCAGAAGTTTAAAAATTTTGTAAGGGCCCATACATGCCTACATGTCTGTAATCTAGGGAGAATTTCAAAGTTTTCTTAGATTAGATAACATTCTAGGAAGATTAAAGGATCAAGAGTAAGGACCCGCATGTCCACCATGCTATTGATCGAGGTATTTTAAAAACATTCCCAAGGATTGTATTGAAACTTAGTAATTTAGAGTTAAACAAGAGTTGTAAAGGATCAAGCGATGTCCACATGTTAAAAATCTCAAACTTAACTTATTGAAAATCATTTGACACCATCACTTCTTGCACACAAAACCACTTCTCCACACACTTAAAATTTATAGTGTGTATTTGGAGTCATAGTATATTCTTCTCCCAGCACCCATAAGTGATCTTGGAGAATCAGAAAGATGAAATCTATCATTGGAAATTTTCCACACCATTTTAATCAACAAGGTTGGTCCATGACACCAACCCCACAACCCATTTCAAATCCTAAAAGAAACCATTAAAAAAATCATATTTAACCTCCATAAGAGGAGAGAAAAATAAATTTGTAGTCTAAGTTAAGATCTCGGCGATAGGCATCCAAATAAATCCCCATTATCATTTCTCATTGAAACTTAGAAGTTGTGAAATAGGGATCTGAAATCCTCTAAATCAAGCATTCCTACACCATAAGGAAAGGGGATACTCGTGAAGGGTCTAAGGATGAGGTCCAGTTTTTATGTGCGTGCCTCCTCGAGTCATCCAACTCTTGGAAAGCATATTGTATCCCTTGATATGTTCCAGGATGTTATCGGGACAATCCTGAGGCACCCCAGGGGCCAAGACGCAAGATGAATCTTAAGGCGAGATTTGCAGTAAAATAATTGTGCAATATTTTGGGAAGATTTTCCCTCTCTCTTTATCAACATTAAAGGACCTCAAACAGACCCCATTCAGCTAACAAATTCTCTCAACTATCAGAGGCATTTTTCCATGAGTGTCTCAGATAATCAAGCTTGAAAGGAGGATGAAATGGTGGATTAGAGGAAAATAGAATAAACATATAGGGAATTCATCTGCTCTAACATATGTATATAGATCAATAAAACATCGCTTCAAACGGTTAACATCTTCACACATTTAAACACATGGAGGTACCCACTACATATCATTTAAATGCACAAAGAAAAATGACAAGAACTAGTCATACATTCAGAGGAAATCAATTATGTGTCATTACCAGACATCATACAGTAACATTGAACATGGTGAATGTCTTATTGCTTGAGCTTTTTTAAATTAAATATGATACAAGAAAAGAAAAAGTGGGAGGGGATTCTTTACAAGAAAACAAACATTGTAATGAGGGAAATACAAACTAGAACTTAAATCCAAGGGATGAATCTATGTTTCCTACTACATTTATCAATTGACTATGCTCAAGGTTTCTGTGGTTGAACAAATCTGGTTACAAGAAACTCTTAAACTCCTCAAAGTGCCAACCTTGACAATGCGTGCATGTGTTCTATTTTATTCCTCTTTATCATGCCCTAAACCGCTCCTTGAAACCACCTCCATCTTCTTGATTATTGGATGGTTTCTCCCTAGTAAAATTCATTTTACCTTTACTTGGGTGAAATTATGTTATGAAGTGATCATGAACTAACTAGAGATTCCCAAGCCAAGATATTGATCACGCTCTGACCATGAAAAATCACTGTAATCTTTTACCTCACTACAACCACTTGAAATTAAAACTGTACATGCATGAGACTCAGCAGTCGTTGGATCAAAATTGGTGAGTGATCTTGACTGTTGACCGGGGTCTCTCTCGTCGGAGAAATCAAAGTCTTCCCAAGTGCAGAAAACTCAGCATCCATCGGATATATCTTTGGCATGAAACCACAACCATTGATCAAAGGATCATCTATCGAAGTGCTTAAGGGTCAAGCCTAAATGGAGACATCTTCAAAAGAACTCCATAGACCATCGATCTTGGAGATACAGGTAAGATCGACTTTGGTCCATCCATCAAAGGTGCCCATCCGAAGTAGTCATGGATGGGTTGTAAACGTGACTCCAAAGAGGGGACTCTGAAATTTCATCTTGACTGTCAGTATGGAAGTGGGCGCATGATGAAATATGAGTCGTGGATCTGTCTGTGGTCGAAAACAAAAATTGGATAAGTCAAAGCTCTACAAGTTGACGCTAGCCTGGACATGTGGTGACAATTCACTGGCCCATGTTGATGTTGACGTGGCAGGGGAGCAAGGCATGTGTCACCTATTTTTATATGCTTTGGGGAGACTTTGGTAGGTTCCACTTTTCCACGTGGAAGTATATGATTATCCCTGATAATGCTTTGTTGGTAGGTTGACGTGACACCTAGTTGGGAGGATGTGATATTAACGATAAAAATTGGGTCATTAATCTCCCGAGACACGATCGATTGTGCGATGAGATTTGAGTCATCCATCAGAGGTGCAATGACATTAGATATATTTTGTTGATCGCAGGTTCCCCATCAGATTGTTCGAGGTATGGTCTTCCAATATGACTCTGACAATGGAACTCTGAGGGAACATTTCAGCCATCGATTTAGAGCTACCAGGGGAAGTCCAACGATGCACGAGAGCCATCGATATGGAGTGACCACAAACCAAAAAAATGGCTAGGGAAACATATTTTCATGTTGATGTCTGCCTGGACATATGGTAACTTTATGTTGGCCCATGATGACACTAACATGGAAGAGAAATAGGACACGTGTCACCCAGTTCTGATACTTTTACACTTGTATGTTGTGGGTTTCGCATGTCCATGTCGCAGCCTCTGAATGGCTCTAAAAATTCTCAGTTTGCAGGCTGACGCGACCCTTGGTATGGAGGCTTTGATTCTGGGGAGAAGATTTAGACCATTGATCTGGGGTTGTATCTACTTAAATCAGGGTTATTGATCGGAGGTGTCCCATCAAAGTAGTTGAGGCTTGCACTTCAAATGGGACTCCAAAGAGAAGGTTGAAAATGCACATAGGTCATCAATATGATCGCGGGTGTCTGGTGAGATCTAAGCCATCGATCTCTCGGGGTCTCAAAAACTCCCAAAACATTGCGCTTTTATATTTCTTGTTTGCAGTCTCATGATAGACTCGTGGGATAATAAACTTAGGCCCCTTTCTGCATGCAACCAACCCCTTTAGGAATGTGACAATCCCCATTTTGACTGTGACAAACACCTTTTGATTGCGACAAGCACCTGAGAGCTTATAATTTTTCCTTATGTGCACAAGAGTGCATATTTTCTATTGTTTTCTTCAAACTGCCTTAGGAAAATTTTTCTCTGAGTTGTGTAGAGGCTCCTGAAGCTCGACTTTATTTTTCTAACTCATCTTATCTCGGTCTTATAATATTTACTCATCCTCATTTCTTTTATAGGAACAAAAATGGTCCTAACATTCGGCTCTAGCGGGGACATCATACCCCTGTGGTCTATTGAGAACTATATACCAAGTGCCTTCTTCTTTTGGGTTATGGAGTTTGCCTCAAGATGATGTATCTCCTTCAGACCTGAAAATTGATCTGATATTTGAAAAAAAATTCTCAACAACTTATGACATTAGCGGCCTACCTACTTGCTTAATTAACAAAAGGTGAATGACGTAAAAATTAAAAATACATGAATAGAAATGAAATGGAATTATTTATGTACAATTTAATAAAGTTTTGCAGTGATCAGTACTGTAAAAAGTGCATAAGGAACCTCCCATTTATAGTAGCCCCAAACAATTCTCCATCCAGCTGAGCTAAATCATAAGTGTTGGTATCTTGGGTTGCAACCACTTCGAATGTTCAAACCCAAATATTATCAAACTTCCCATGCTTCCCTTTAGCTTCCCTTCGGGCATCACATTTCGGGACCAAATCCCCTACCATGAAATTTATTTCTTTGGTCCTTTTATCAAATATTTCTTTTATTCTTGCTTGATGAGCTTGGGACTTTATCTGAACTTGTTCTCTTACCTTATGGACTTCAATCAGCTAATTAATTCTTCTTTGCATGTCATCTAATTATGTCTCCTCATCTTGCAGTAATTTCATCACAGGGAGGCTGAGTTGAATGGGGAAAACAGCTTCCATTCCATACAACAGTTGAAGGCAGACAACATATTTCAGGTGGGAATCCCATGCCTTCATTTTTTGAGATAACATTTTCTTGATAATCTTGATAAGGTTCTTATTGGAGGATTAGGCAAAACCATTTCCTTGAGGACATTAAGTAGTAGAGTGTCCCAAATCTATGTTATAGTCCTAAAAAAACTGGTAGAGTTGAAAGCCTTGGCATTATCAATAATGGTCCTTCTTGGGAACCCAAATTTGGCCAAGATATTTTCCTCTAGGAAATTTATGATGAATTTATTGGTAGTTTCCCTTGTAGGTATGTCCTTAACCCATTTTGTGAAATAATATGTGGTTGTCAAAATCCACTTATGTTGTCCACTTGAATTTGGATTAATCTCACCAATGAAGTCTAATGCCCAATACTAAAAATGTGTCTCAACTTTGATTGGTTTTAGTGGGAGGGGGAAGAAATTTCTATTTTCCTACAAACATTTGGCATTCTACACATGCTTGAACCAAACAATTTGAATCAACAAATAAAGAGGGCCAGTAATACCCAACTCTAAGAATGTTATATGCAGTGGCTCTCCAAGCATGGTGATCTCCACACACACCCTTATGAAACTCAATAATTATACCCTCAGTTTATTCCTCAGTGAGGAAATTTAGTAGGATCCCCCCTAGGTCCTTCCAAAACATATTTTTCCCCAAAATGCAATACTTTACAACCTTAAGCTTAATAGACCTAGCTCTATATTTATCCCATGTTGGTGAGCAACTAAAATTTTGCAAGTAAAAGATGATGTCTTTATACCAATCAGACTAAGAAAAACTGGTACTTACCCCTAAGGATGGTTCTTGTGTTTCATCCTCTTCATACTCTACTACTAGAATCTTCGTTGACAGTGCATTCAAGTCCAAAAATCTGCAATTATATTCAGCCAATAGTTTGGCTAATCCTTGTCCTTTTACTAGTTTCATAGGCTTGATCTCCACATCATTCTCCTGAATCTTAACAATCCATTTACATATTTTTCCCTCATTGTCCGGTAGTGTGAGAATGTCCTTTATATAACTGGTAGGTACATAAGACAATATCTTAGAGTGCAGTATATAATCTTTGAAATCCTGTAATGCTTTGACTAATGCATAAGCATGATTTTCCATGCCACTATACTTTATCTCACCATCTCTTGGGGATTTGATGAAAACGGATATGGGTGGCTCTTGATTTTATTCATTTTTTTGTAGAAACATAATAGCTATAGTATGAAATGATGCGAAAGAAAAAACAAGAAAATATTTATCATAATTTCGGTTGATAAGAACTGGATCTTCTCCCAAGGCTACTTTGATCTGCTAAAATGATTCTTTAGCTTCATCTGCCCACTTGAATTCGTGGTCTTTTTTCAACATGTTGGTAATATGCTTCACCATTTTGACAAAATTGGGGACAAACCTTCTCAGAAAACTTGTTTTACCTAGGAAGAACTATACCTCTTTCTTGTTCCTAGGCTGAGAAATTTGTTTGATTTCCTCCACCCTTTCTGGATCTATCTTCATCCCTTCTTTGGATACTATATGGCCAAGAAGATTTCCTTATTCCATGACAAAATAGGACTTTTTTGGATTCAAGGACAATCCAAACTTCCTACACTTCAAAAAGGTTTTCTTTAAATGCTTGATGTGATCTTCATCTGTCTTGGAGAAAATAGTCATGTCATCAAGGTATATGACAATGAACTTGTCTCTCTCACCCACAAATGTGATGTCCATATCTCTCTAGAAAAAAAATCTTGCATTTATCATACCAAAAGGAATTTTTCCATACATAAAATTTCCCCATGGTGTTGTGAGGTTGTATTCTCTATGTCATCTAGGTGCATGGCCACTTGTTTGTATCCTGAAAAACCATCCATCATGGATATCATGTTTTCCCCTACTAATTTCTGTAGTATATGGTTCATCATGGGTAGGGGGTAGTTATCTTTCGGTGAGCATTTATTCAGGTTTCTGAAATCTACACATAGCCTTATTTCCCCACTCTTCTTCCTCACTGGAACTAAATTAGAAACCCATTCAGAGTATCTTAAGGGGATAATAATTTGGGAATATAATAATTTCCCCGCCTCTTTCTCAATGGTAGCAAAGAGAAGAGGATTAACTTGCCTGAGCTTATTCCTGAAAGGCTTAGTATCAGGTTTGAGAGGTATTTGACGTTGGAAGACACTGGTATCATAAGTTTGTAGGTATTCGTATCTCCATGCAAAGACATCCATGTACTCTTTGAACAACTGCAACTACTCTACCCTATGATCATCAGGATTATTTTTGGACAACTTAATATATTTAGGATATTCTTCAGTTCCAATATTATGCTCCTCAATGCTATCATATTTGGGAAAGACAGATGGTTTCACAGGTACATCATTTTTATCAAACAGCTACTCTAAAGGCACCAGTCCTTTGGGGATGAATTTATTCTTAAGTTGTAATACTCTATGCTCAGCCTTGTAATTGTTGAATTCATGAATTTGTTTAGCTTCCCCACCAATCTCTTGTTTGTTATCCTCTTCATCATCTAAATCGATATGATTGTTTGCAAACTCATCTATCACTTCCATGAAATTTTTTATCTGTTGATAATCTTCAAAGACTTTCCAGTATTTGATGTTATCAAGAATGGAAGGTATATATCTCATCACGATCTCATGTTTAAATTTAGGGGTGGTTGTTACTTTAAAGGTACTGGCAGATACTGCTAAGGAATCGGTTGACTAATTAAACTCTCTCAAAACAACAAAAATATTAAAATCTACATAAAAAATTTCAATCATATACCATACCTAATTTATGTAAGCCCTCATCCTTGGATGCCTTGTTTGATAGGAACCTCTTACTTACTACACAACTACCTCTGAATCTCCAAATACCACCATCTTGGTAATTTGCATCTTTCTTGTTGCCTTCAAGCCTAAGATCAAGGCCTCATATTCATCTATGTTATTTGTGGCCTCAAACTCAAGTTTGTAGGGAAAATGAAATTCTTTTTTGGTAAGGGATATGAGAACTACGCCATCCCCAACTCCTTTTGAGCATGCATGATAAAAAACAAATTTCCATATACCATCCACTTCTTCCATAGGGATTACAAGAGGATATGCCAACATTGGGGTTTCATTATATTCTTCATTTACATATAGGATACAACAACTCGGATCTTCATCAACAACATATATTGGATGATTCACATGATTATTCTGATCACTGACCACATAATCAAATTTTGTCTCTCAATGCAGCCTTCTAATCTCTCCTCCAAACAATGGTACGATGGATTTTTCTGTGTATTCTTCAAAGCCCTCATCCACTACTTCTTCAATAAATTTTTTATCATTGTTGGCTTTTACAGGAGGTTGAATGGGTTACTCTTCATTTCTTCTCTCCCTTCTAATGAGTTTTGTATTAGGAGGTCTTCAGAACTAATTAGGATTAGTATTCCTTATGCCTCCCTCTTGGGGTGCTCTAATTGCATTGTTATCCTCTATCTAAAATATGGAAATTTTATTTGTCAAATTCCTAATCAGTCTTGACACCTCATCCATGTTTGCTTCTTAGGGTTCTCTATTCAGATAAGAAGTACCACAATATTTCCTGATCTTTTTATTTTCTTCTTGATCCTATTTTTGCTTCACCTTTTCTGATGCAATCATATTCCATTCGATGTCTATTGCATCCTCTTGCATTACTAGTAGGTTCGGGGATCTTATTTCTCTCAAGGTCATGGAAAAATCAACATCAAATGCCCCAACGTATATCACTTTTGTTGTTGGTTGTGATCTCTTTATATCTGCAGGGATCTTGTTATAGATCTTATTAAACCTTATGTTGAAGTCATAAACAATGTCATTGGATATTTTCTTGAGTGAGCCAAATTCATTCAAGTAGTATAGGCTATCCATTTTCTCACCCCATTGCCTCATAAAAGAAGCTTCTAGAGCTGGACAACTATCAATTGAAGCAACAAGGTATTTCCTTGAACCATTTTCTAACATCTCCCCCCAGAGTTTGGACAAATAATGTCATGAATACATCATCACACTCTATAAACTGGTTGTCTATAAAGTCTCTGAAATCACTCATATGCTCTTCAGTTGAACAAGTTTTATCCCCATCAAAGTTTGGCAAATATTTCATGTAATTCTCAGGGAGGTCATGGGTGATTTTGAGACCATTTAATGGGGAAAATATGGAAGTGACCCAAGGATTTATAGGGGGTGGGGGGGTTTTATTTCCCCTAGGTATTCCTCCACCTAATCCAGCCATAAGATTTTGCAAAATGATGTTATGGGCTTCAAAATACAGAGGAACATGAATTTTCAAGAAGGGGTGATGGGAATAATTGACTTCTTGATTAAATTCTATAGGAGAATTTTGGAGGTCTATAAATGGTTCAAGAGGGAATTTAGCAGTAGAAATAAAATATTTAGGTATATCAATCAAATCTACAAATTCATCATTTTGATGAATAGTAGAATGAGAGATTTCAAGATAAGGGTTACCTGAGAAAAAGGAGGCATGACACTCTCTGATATTCCTCCAAGTCACAATATTTTATGGATATGAATATATTGGAACCTGATCCGGATTAGGGTAGCTTCTTGTCTATCTTCTGGAAGAGGCCATATTGTCCTTCTATGGATTTCCTAGGTGAAAGATAAACAACCAATTTCCTGAGGCTTGTGCAACATCAAATAGAAGAGCTTACAATGTCGTATCCCGGGGATGATTTCTTCAACTTATGTCCTCAACAACAACACCATTTTAGATGTTATCCCTCAATATTTTCTAGGATATTTTTGGAACAATGTTGAGGCACCCCAGGGGCCAATACTCGGGATGAATCTTAAGGCCATATTTGCAGTAAAATAATTGTGCAACATTTTGTGAATTTTTTCCCTCTCTCTTTCTCAACATTAAAGGACCTCAAACAGTCTCAGCTCAGCTAAAACAAGATCTCAACTATCAAAGGAATTTTTCCACGAGTGTCTTAGAAAACAAATCTTGAAAGGAGGATGAAATGGTGGATTAGAGGAAAAACATAATAAACATACAGGGAACTATTAAAAATGAATCATGTAGCCTATGGAAAGAACAATGTGTTGAGAAATTAAGAATTCATAAGCTCTAACATATGTATACAGAACAATAAAAACTTTCTTCAAATAGTTAACATCTTCACACATTCAAACACATGGAGGTACCCTCTACATATCATTTAAATGCACAAAGAAAACTGATAAGAATTGGTCATACATTTAGAGGAAATAAATTATGTGGCATTACAGGAAATCATACAGTAACACTGAACATGGTGAATGGCTTGTTGCTTGAGCTTCTATAAATCAGATCTGATACAAGAAAAGAAAAAGTGGAAGGAGATTCTTTACAAGAAAAAAAACACTGTAATGAGGGAAATAGAGACTGAAACTTAAATGCAGGGGATGAATCTTCGTCACCTGTTGAATTTATCAACTAGATGTGCTCAAGGTTTTTGTGGTCAAACAAATCTGGTTACAAGAAACTCTTTAGCTCCCCAAAGTGTCAACCTTGAGAATGGGAACTTGTGTTCACTTTGATTCCTCTTTCTCATTCCCTAAATCCCTTCTTGAAACCACTTCCAGCTTCTTGATTCTTGGATGGTTTCTCCCTGGTAAAATTCATTTTGCCTTCACTTGGGTGAAATTCTGTTATGAAGAGATTGTGGAGTAACTAGAGATTCGCAAGCCAAGATATCAATCATGCTTTGACCCTGAAAAATCCTTGTAATCATTTACCTCACTACATCCACTTGAAATGAAAACTATACGAGCGTGAGACTCAGTAGTTTTTGGATCAAAATCAACGAGCAATCTTGGCCGGTGATCGGGTCGCTCCCATCAGAGCAATCAAAGTCTTCCCAAGTGCACAAAACTCAACAGTCGTCGAATATATCTTCGATAAGAAATCATGACCACTGATCGGAGGATCATTTGTCGGAGTGATTAAAGATCGAGCCTAAACGGGGAAATTAATGAAAGAACTCCGATGACAGTTGATCTTGGAGCTATAGATAAGATCGGCTCTGGTCAATCCATCATAGGTTCCCATCTAGAGTATTCGGGGTTGGGTTTTAAACATGACTCCGAAGAGGGGACTCTGAAACTGCATCTCAATCATCGGTTTGGGAGCGGGAACATGAAGAAATATGATTCATGGATATGGTCGTGGTCGAACACAAAAATTTGGCTAAGGAAAATATTTGCAAGTCGACGCCATCCTGGATGTGTGGTGGCAATTCAGTAGCCCATGTTGGCACTAATGTTGCAGGGGAGCGGGGAATGTGTCACCTATTTTGATATTCTTTGGGGACACTTTGGCGGGTTCCACCTATCCACGCGGTAGAATATAATTGACCATAACAATGCTCTATTGGCGGGCTGATGTGACACCTAGCCTGGAGGATGTGAGATTAATGATCAAATCAGTGTCATTGATATATCGGGACACAATCAATTGCATGATGAGATCCAAGTCATCCATTGGAGGTGTGCTGACATTATATTTGGATCGTTGATCATAGGTTCCCCATCGGAGTGGTTGGGGTATGGTCTTCCAATATGACTCCGACAATGGAACTCCGAGGGTAAATTTCAATCGTCGATCTGGAGATCCCAAGGGAAGTCCGACGACGCATGAGAGACATCAATATGGAGTGACCATAAACCCAAAAAATGGCTAAGGAAACGGATCGCCATGTTGACACCCTTCTGGACACATGGAAACTTTGTGTTTCCCATGATGACACTAATATGAGACTTCTACCCTTGCATATGCTTGGTTTTGCATGTCCACGTGGCATCTTCTGATTGTTTCTGACAGTTCTCTGTTGGTAGGTTGATGTGACACTTGTCCAGAAGGCCTTGATTATGGGGAGGAGATCTAGACCATTGATCTGAGGCTATTTCTACTTAAATCAAGGCATTTGGTCGGAGGTGTCCCATAGGAGTAGTCGAGGCCTTAAATTCAAATGAGACTCCAAAGAGAGGGCTCTGAAAATGCATGAAGGTCATTAATCTGATCATGGGCACCTGGTGAGATATGAGTCATCGATCTCTTGGGGTCCCAAAAACTCGCAAAACATTGTGATTTTATATTTCTTGGTTGTAGTCTCATGATATACTCCTGAGCTAATAAAATTAGGCCCTTGTTCACATGTGACCAGATCGTTTAGGACTACAACAAGCCCCCTTTTGACTCCAACAAGCACCTTTTGACTGTGACAAGCACCTGAGAACTTATGGTTTTTCCTTATGCACACAAGAACGTGGGTTTTCTATTGTTTTCTTCAAGATACGTTAGGAAAATTTTACTCTAAGCTGTGCAGAGGCTCCTAAAGCTCGACTTTCTTCTGCTAACTCATCTAATATCAGTTTTATAATCTTCATTCATCATCATTTCTTTGATAGGAACAAAAATGGTACTAACAACATCCATCCCATGACCCATTTCTTAGGATGAAAATATAAATGTTGTGCTTGATCGAGGTAGTTTAGTTGCCAAATGTAGGTTTTTTCTACCCAGGTGGTGGTTGTGGGCTGCAATTGCACCTCAATTATATTTTGAACGGTTGTTGGGAAATCTCTCCAGTACTTTCGAGATATGCCCCCTTCACCCCTCATTATAACTGCTTGTTCATACCTTCACTAGTTCCTCTTCTAGTGGGTTCATGCCCCATTGTTGAGTTATTTTGGAAGGCCCAATACTATTTTGAGAGGAAGTATGTTATGTATTTTAGGACACATGCATTTTATTTTGTTTCCCCCACACAGACAAAACCATAACTACCTACATTGTTGCTTAGTTTTTTTATGTATGATCATTTGATTACGTGTCATTGTAAATGACATTGTTGAGATAGTCCAAAAAATATAAAAATCACTTGTTTATTTATTTCTCTCATCAAAAATCACACACATCCTTAGAAAGTCCACAATCATAGTGGAACCATAGAATCCCCATAATTGTAGACGCTTGCAGAACCTCCCCCCAATATTGGGAGGTGTTACCAATTTAGTTGACACATCAGCTCAATGATCACATACACAAGTAGTGCAACTGTTTTAGGATCATCCTTTCTTGGTTCCACCTTTCTCGGTGCCAATACCCCAAACAACCCACCCACCATCCCTCCATCACAAGGAGGCGGAGCCCAACCTTCTTTGCAAGGTACAATATCCCAACCTTCCTCTCAAGGAAATACTTCTCAACCCTCTTGCACCATGGTTGGAACACCTCCCACCATGCCATGCTTGGCATCTCTCAATATCCCATATTTGACCAAATTAATGAATCACCCAATCCTACATGTCCCTACATGGTCGAATATTCCCACCAAGTTACCTTCCGACCTCCTAAAGTTTGAAGTAAAAATGGGCGAAGACCCAGCCAACCATATCATGTCCTTTCACCTATGGTTCTCTTCCAATAGCATCATGGATTATTCCATTCATTTGATACTGTTCCAACACACATTCACCGTTCCATCCGCTAAATGGTACGTAGACGAGAAATCAAGGTCCCACTCGACCTTTGAATCATTGGCCAAAGCCTGCCTATCTTTATTTCAACTATCTGTGCACCATGATATTGGTTTTGAGATCCTCTCTAAGTTTAAACAAACCATAGCAGTCCACATAGTTGATCATATTCATGAATGGTGTTTCATATGAAGAATTTGTGAGGATGATACCACCCCCCAACAACGAATAAACTCGTTCCTCAAATCACTAGTCTCCATCATCACCAAAGACGTGGCCACCACTCTACCTCAAAATAAAGAAGAATCCATCTCAAAGGATCAACATTTTGACCTCATATATTCCCAATCGGGGTACCTTTACTCCATTTTACCTTATTCTCCTTGCCCTCTACCTTTTGGCCAAGACAAACCAAGAGCATCCCATGTTGCATATGGGTTGATTGGGTTCACGTACCATGCTAACCCATATGTTCAATTGGTACCCATGTTTAGGGATAATCAATACCACCATTCATACAAGGGGAACCCTTATTATCCTTCCATTATTACTCAACCATCTTTCATGGTACCTCCTACTACCATGATGGGAGGAGATGTACCTACACCACTACCAAACTAGGTACAAACGCCACTTCCAGGTCCAACACCTACCACTCTATATGACTACAATGGTGGGATTGGTACATCCACTTCATACAATCAATACATACCCTATCCACAAGGTAATCAGTACTACCCTTTCCCTAGTCCCCCTCAACCCGTTTCCCCACCAGATGGATAGCAACAGGTAAGGGTGAATTTTATTCAACCTTCTCCCATTCAAAATGTTCAATATTTTCAATAGTTGAATACAGCTAACCCCCCTAATCAATCCAACAATAACCAAAATAAGGGGAAGAATAAAAAAAAAAACAACCAAGGACAGGGGGGAAACCCTCAAAATCCCCTAGCAGGATTTAGCCATAATCTTGGTAACCAAAATCCCCAAGGAGGAAATAACAATGACCAACCATGGCAAGGGAGAAACAACAATCTTAGAACCAATTTTCCTTGTGCATTATGTGGTGAATATAGCCATTACACCCATCATTTCCCCCAAATTTTGGATGAAAAATGGATGAAAGAAGTCATGAATCCACAACATCCCCCTACCCCATAGGACCCACCATAGATACCTCAAAACTACCTGCATCCCCCAACACCAGTGGTCCTACAAAACTCGATTCCTCATCATGGAGTTCTTAACACTCAACCAAAATCTTCCCCTATGTATGGAAACATCTTAGATCACCTGAGCTAGTCTTGCCATTCATTAATCTTCGAGCATACGATGGCCTCCCATCCCAAACTAAAGGCCTCTACCAAAATGTTCCTATGGAACTATGGGGGGAAATGATTCTCATCGACATCGAGGTCATCAATTACCAATTGGATTACAACATTATCTTTGGATGAAGCTACATGTATGCCATACAAGTCGTCGACTACTCTATATTTTAGACCATACTCTTCCCCTAGAATGGGAAGAAAGTCACCATTGACCAATTAACACACTATGAAACCATAAGTCAGGGCACATAGAAAAAATCCTCCCTCTCATATGAGCCAGCTCCGACCTCTCGCCAGTTGTTGAGGTCGGACCGAGAATCTTTGAAGACCCATCATTAATTGGATCTTATCAGGGAATTCCATTGAGCATACCTACCAAAATCACAACTCAAGTTTACACAGTCACATCATATGGTGTGGAGATCCCCAATGACCATTCTCTTGAAGTACCCTCATTCACATCCTCCATGGAGACCTCTACACCACAAGAAACACTTGAAGGGAATTTTTCACAACCTACTCCAGAAGATTCACCCATTCAAGAAAACCCACCAGTGATTGGGCACATACCTGTTTGAAAAATGATCCCTCAAGCCATAACCCAAATACCCTTATTTTACCCACCACTAGGCATCACAACATATCAGGTTGTTGCCACTCTCACCTTTCCAAACATGGTGATCGCCATTCTATTTTGGTATTTAGTGCCACCATCTATGGTACCGATTCCATCCCTTCTGTCACAACTAAAGGTGTTTCCCACGCAATTGACAGTTCAAACACCAAATATTCAAACTAGTCACATAGGTGGGGGAAATACTACCAAACAAAGGGGAACCAAGAAGAAAAATGATGCCACCCTCCCTTACCAACCTCGGATCCAACCACCATGTGCCATTTATGCAACGATTGGACAACCTACTAACTTGTGCCCCGCACTACCTAAATTATGCAATTTAATTCAGCTTCCAAACACAACACCCTTACCACCTACCCCAGTAGCGGCACCCATAAGCACAAAACCTTATTCATACAAAAAGAAAGGTCTACGTACCAAACATGCATGTGCCATCTACTCACAGTATGGCCATTATACCATCCTTGTCCAAATCTTCCTCAATTTCGAGAGACCCTAGCGGTAGTGCGGAAAACATCAATTCTTGATCCATCTCAATTCCCCCCCCCCCACTATCACTAATATTACTNGAGATGTCCTTGTGCGTTGTGCCAACAAATGGACCATTTCACATACATGTTCCCTCTCGTTATCGAATATCAGAGTCATTGTATGACTAACCTCCAAAACATTTGAACATCCCTTCAAGATTCACTTCCTCAAAACCAGAATATGTTACCACCTCCAAGTAACCCCATTAACCCATTATCAGAGCAAGGATCTATACATGTGGCACCACCAACCATATGTGTGCCATGACTATTAGAAGACTTCTAGTCGAACCCACGTAATTCGCTTGTAAGTCTTGTCCATGAGATCCTTCCTCCCCCCACCATACATAGTCCACACACATTTATGGACACATGGTTCATGTCTTCTAGTGAAGTCCCTCCACCTTCTCCTGTTGGTCCACTTTCCCAGGCAGGAAAGATGACCACCCATCCACATCTTCTATGCCTTCCATAGATGACAACATCATCACCAATTTACATAATACCTTGGACGACACCATATCCCATCTGCATGCTCAGATATTTGAAGACCCGTTACATTCGTTCATCTTCCAATTGAATGAAGATATCCTATATGTCATGGAAACACCAGATCTTCCTTGGGATTCCCTACACCACTGATCTTTCTTCTTAGCTCATGAAAAATTTCAACCCCGCCTGGACACTCAAGTCTGTGCAATTGAAACCAAAGATTTCATTCCTCTCGGACATGTGGATCAGTTCAAGAACCCAATCCCTACACCTAAAGCCTTTGAATATGGGAACATAGCTAACAGCTCTCGTACAATCAAAATTGACATCTCAATCAAACCAGGCATAGTTGAATTAATCACTCTTTGCATCGCATGTTCTCCTAATGAAATCACAACTTAAAAATCCATTTGCCAGGAGTTATAGAACGTGTTCACATGGTCATACACAGAAATTGCTGAATTGGACCCATCCATTGTCGAACATCGCATCGAAACATGGCTATAGTATGCCCCTATTCTTCAAAAGCAATGAACTTTACACCCTTCAAAGTCCATGGCTATCAAAGTTGAGATTGATAAATTATGTTCTGATGGGTTTATCTACCCTATTGCGTATACGTATTGGGTCTCAAACCCTGTCCCCATAAACAAGAAACAAGGAACCATTCAGGTCTGCATCGATTTTTCTGACCTTAACCAAGCTTGCCCCAAGAACAACTTCCCAACACCCTTCATCGATCAAGTCATCAACGCTTGCGTGAGACACAAAGTTCTTTCATTAATGGAAGGATTCTTTGGCTATAACCAAATCCAATTTCAACATGCAAACCAATACAAAACTATGTTCACTACACCATGGGGTACCTTCTCCTATCGCATCATGAAATTTGGGCTCAAAAATGCAAGTGCCACTTTCCAATGAGATATGAAATATGATTTTCACGATCTCACTCACATCATCCTAGCTTATTTGGACGATCTCACTGCTTGCTCCAAAAAGTGATCACAACACTTAGAGGACATATGAGGTGTCTTTCAATGATGTCGCAAGTAAAATATTTGATTAAACCCCCTCAAATGTGTTTTTTTCATCACAGTTGGAAAACTCTTGGGTTTTATGATTTCTCAAGAAGGAATCATAGTGGACACCCTAAAAGTCCAAGCGATCAATGAAATTCCTCCCCCAAAAAACTTGCACCAACTACAAATCCTACAAGGAAAGACCAATTTCCTGCGTCAATCTATTCTTGATTACGCCATTGGCACTCACAGGTTCTTATTCCTACTACAACATGATATCCCATTCCATTGGGACCAACGTGCCCAAGCCATTTTTACTCTCTCAAACAATCACTTAGCAATGCACCCTCAATTAGTCCCCTCGAATTTGATAGGGATTACATCTGGTATCTGTCAGTGTTTGAGCTATTAGTTGCAGAAGTTATAGTCCAAGTAGGTGATGACCAGAGCGAACATGTCATTTACTATATCAGTAAGAACCTCTTTGGGCCACCTTTGAAGTATAATCATGAAGAAAACTTATCCCTAGCAGTCATCCTTGCAATCCAAAAACTGTGCCACTATATCTTTCTTCGAACTACCAAGGTCATGGAAGATTCTAATCCAATGCAATACTTTCTCAGTCAGCATCAAATCAATGGAAAATTCACCTGTTGGATTGTCATTCTTCAACAATACGATCTAGAGTTCACAACTCCCAAAAGCAAGAAATCCCTTGTTCTTGCCGAGTTGATAATGGATCTTCCCATGGACTCAAAAGACACACTGGTCAATGAGAATTTCTCGGATGAACACATGTTTTTTGTCTCATCCCATGACCCATGGTACGAAGACATTCTCGTGTACCTTTGCACGTGAAAATTCAGTTATCATCTCTCCCAAAACAATCGTCAATGTATTTGTCATCAGGCCCCTTTCTACCTCCTCATAGGAGATATCCTCTATCGCAGAGGGAAAGAAACTATAATCCATTGTTTCCTCACCATAGAAGAGGCAAAGAAAGTCCTAAATGACTTCCATAATGGCACATGTGAAGGCCAGCTATATGGCATGTCCATTGTTCAAAAAATCGTTGGGGATGGTTACTTTTGGCCCACCTTATTCTCTAAATGCATTCATGTCATCAAGCATTGCAACAAATGTCAAATATATGTGCATAAATCTAGGGCATCACCGACTCCCCTCCATCTAGTCATCACGGTGGGCCCCTTTTGCAAATGGGGTATTGATTTCATGACTTGCAAACTCAATCCAGTAATGGGCACAATTACATATTCGTCGTCATTGACTAATTCACCAAATGGGTCGAAGACATGCCAACATTTAATAACACGACAGGAACTGCAGCCTGCTTCGTCTTTAACCATGTCATTTCCTACTTTAGAGTCCCCCTCCAGCTGGTGTCTGACCATGGTAATCATTTTGAGAATGAAGTATTTGTCGAGTTATCCTCCAAGATAGGGTTTACTCATGAGTTTGATTTACCATACTATCCATAATCAAATGGGAAAGTTGATTCTATTAACAAAGACATCAAAACCATGCTACGACGTACTGTGGATAAACACAAAACTAATTAGCACCACATGTTATTTTCATCCTTGTGGGCATATCGCATAGCAGTCAAAACTGCCACCAGCTTCACACCATTCCATCTTGTTCATGGGGTTGAATCTGTCCTTCCCATAGAATGTGAAATCCCCGCATTTTGTACCGCAATCGACCTACTGCCCGACACTACTCCAATGGAGAAATTATTTCTCACTCTTGAATCTCTCAATGAGGATCGGATATCCTCTTTACAAAACAATGAAGTAGCAAAGAAATGGTCCAAATCCGTATTTGATTGCCAAGTTAACCTTTTCTCCTTGAACAAAGGTGACCTTGTATTGACCTACGACGTCGCTCACGACACTCTAGGTCGCGAAAAAATTGAATCCCTTTGGTGAGGCCCATTTATTGTCCACCATTTTCTGACTAAGGGAGCCTACATCCTGTCTCACCCAGAAGGAGCCACCCTCAAAGACCTAGTCAATGGGTTATACTTGAAAAAATTATATCCTTAATCAAA
>JASDQU010010924.1:101845-128436 GCA_032191745.1 Picea mariana | reverse complement strand
CTCTATAATGTTTTTAAAAGGATCTTATTAGTCCCTACCAAAGCAAGGAATATAGTGATCGATTTTCAATCAAATTAAATAAAAAAAATCTCTATAATGTTTTCAAAGGTCTCTTATTAGTCACTTCCAAAGAAGGAATATAGTGATAACTTTTGGTTAAATTATTTTGACTTTTTAATTGTAACAAAAAGTTTAAAGGTTTTATAATATTAATGTATTAAATTTAATATTTTAATATTTTGAGAAATATAAATTATTTTTTTAATATTTAATATTAAAAAGTTATATTTTATAATTGATTGAAAATTATGAAATGACTATTTATGCCAAATTGGATGTGAAATTGTTCGTTAAAAACAAATTAAATTTTAATCTTTTTTAACTTTTATTAAATATTGTCACATGTCTTTAGCAATGGTCAACTATTATGCTATTCCTCTATTGCATTCTCCTTAGTGCATTGATCTCCTTTGTTTGTTGTGTATTGAAGTGGATTTACATTTTCTTTGGGATGAGTTTACCCAAAAGCATTACATTTTGTTTGGGATGAGTTCACGGAAAGTATTAAATAGTTGTGAATTGAGCATTGGAAATGTAATGTTATTGGTATTGGAACTTTCGGTACAACAACTCGATTGTGAATTGAGCATTAGAAATGTAATGCTATTGGTATTGGAACTTTTGGTACAACAACTCAACAATTGACTTGTGTGATGTAATCAAGATAAAAAATATCTCTTTGTTTTGACAAGTGTAAAGAAAAAAATATGCACTGCTAAGATAAGAACAAAATCTCATTAGCTCCATAGTGAAACTGGGCGACAAAATTCTAAAGAATTGCAAGTAATCCCTTACCCTCTTAAGGTCCCATAGACCAATTAAGTCTCAATGGACATTAATCATCATCGTCATCATTGAATAGGTTTTTCTTAAAAAGCTTATGACTACTTAGAAATACTGGAAAAATTTTGGTGTAAGACTCGAAAGAGGTCGGAAGTCCATTAGATTAGGAAATTTAAGATCCCTCACACTAAGACAAGTGGAGACAATTTGTTGAGGTCATTGATTATTAACTTGTAATTTTTTTTTATATTCATGGTTTTCATGATGTAGAAAGGATGAAAATAAAAGTACATTGATCGTTGGACGTTGTGCTTTCAATATACCATGTCCTTTGATGTTAGTCATTTTAAAGAAAGACGAAAATGATGTCTAAGAGCTAGGACAATCACAATATGACAATCTTCTATAGATTTCACAATATGACAATCTTCTATAGGATGCCTTCTGTCTGTATTTCATGTTGGTTTTTTTGGTTTTGGTATGGCTCACTTTTAAACATTTTGCCAATTGTGTAATTGAATAATGTTGCTTCTCATCACATGGCGGATTTTGAGATGGGGGAGTGTTTCAGGTTCGATGTTTAGCACCAAAGAGCTTGTAGCATAAAACTGACACTTGCTGACAGGCTTGTGGGGCAAGTCCTTGGAGAAGTTGAAGCGCTACCCGATGTATTTGTTGAGGTTAATTTTTTTATCCTGCATCGATTCCTAGGAGTTAGGACAAAAGGGGAAAGTTTCAAAGCTGTCCAAGGGAGAAGTTTGAATGCTTAATATTGGTTCAATGTCCACTGGAGTTCGGGTGCTTGTTGTGGAAAATGATCTTGCAAAGCTCCAAATTGCTTCTCTAGTCTGCACAAGTAAAGGAGAAAAGATGGCACTTAGTAGGCGAGTAGAAAAGCATTGGTAATTGACAGGTTGGGGTCAACAAGATGGAGCAATGCTAGAAATATTTTAATAAATCAAGCAAATAGTATGTCTACATCATTATATTATATTCAATTTGAATCAAAGACAACTTTCCAATATATATAGTGAAACAAGGCTCTAAGTCATTACAACAATATACTCATTATGAACTCAACATGTTATTTATGGGAATTGAACCCTAATGGGGAGGATAACAATCATTCCTCCCAACCATCCAAGCTAAACCCAATTGAAAATACTTTATTATGTATATATATGTACCAATTTAAATTCCTAAACATGTACCACCATCACTAAAAGGCTTGCAATACCATGAATTCACGAGCATTTGACATTTTCCCAATTTAATATTTACTAAGTGGATTTATATTATATTCTTTTGTACTAGGCAATTAGTAGTTTGCTAGGCAATTAGTAGTTGGACATAGTCATTTGACATTTTCCCAAATTAGTGCGTATTAATTAGAAGAGTGGATTTATATTTTGTTTTTTAAAATAGAGGGATGCTTAATTGGACATAGTGATATAGGTAGATCCAGGATCAAACTTATTAGTTGTCACAGTATCCTTAGCACCATGTCCTTAGCATATTTGTAATAATAGGTAAATAATATGTATCAAAATTTAATGGTGGTGCCTAGAGCCAAGACTTCTTATTAAGAAAACACTTACTGGTTGAACCAAATCATTACAAACCAACCTTACGAAGACCGACATGTCATTGAAAAGATTGAACCCAAATGAGACCATAACAAACCTACATAGCATATGATGCCATAGTTGCAACTTTCTATTACCAAATAGAAAGGCCTTAATCTTCTCAGGTCACATAGAAAATGCTTCACATAATATGATCGCATAGCTGCTAGAATTGCATCATATTTTGTTACCAAATAGAAAGGCCTTAATCTTTGGATCACATAGAAAATGCTTCACCCTAGTGAAAATTGTATAAAGTTTGATTGTGTACTTTGCTCTGTCAAGTAAATGTTTAGTTCATTTAATAAAATACTTGACATTAGTTACATACTTTCTCTATAAAGTTTGATTGTGTGCTTTGCTCTGTAAAGTAAATGCTTAGTTCATTTAATAAAATACTTGACATTAGTTACATACTTGCTATTATTTACACTTAAAATTAGGAGAAACAAACACAGGTGAGGCAATGCTCACAATCTATATATTGAATGAGGACTGATTGCATCATTATATAGGAAACTACTCTACTTAGTCGGTTACATCAAACCACAGATAACTAGACTCTACTTACGCTACTGACTCTGTCAACTGACGCTTACAACTGACTCTTACTCCATTATTTCCAAGTCTCTCCCTTAATGGAGAATGGATTGACTTCTACACCTAACATCTCCCTAAACATCTCAAACTTAATCTTTCCAAGAGGCTTAGTGAAAATATCAGCAGCATTTTCACTAGTATTACAATACATAAGAGCTATTTCATTTCACTGCAACTTTTCTCTAACAAAATGAAACTAAGCATCAACATGCTTTGTCCTTGCATGAAAAATCGGATTCTTCACAAGATTGATTGAACTTTGATTATCACATTTGATGACTGTAGGTTCCTTTTGTTCTTTAAGATACAGTAGGTTTATTTTTACTGCTCCATGAAACAACCCCAGATCTAATGTCAAACGCATATCTAGTGGTTGATCTTCGATCATCCGGATTTCCAGCCCAATCAGAATTTGAGTAACCTATCAAATCAACATCAGATGCATCAATATATTTAATACCATAATCAAGTGTTTCTTTTAGATACCTGATACTGCCTTTGTTGCATTCCAATGGCTTTCTAGAGGTTTCGCCATAAACTGACTTAACACACTCACAGAGTATGCAATATCAGGTTTGGTTGTGGTGAGATAATTCAAACTACCATCAATCTGTCTGTACATGGTGCCATTCACCTCCTTCAAACCATCATCACAAGAAAGTTTCACATTCTACTGCATGGGAACAATAGAATATTTACACTAATCCATTTTAAATCTTTTAAGTACTTCTCTGACATACTTACTTTGACAAACAAAATTTTGGCCTGCATTCCTCCAAACTTCAAGACCTAGGCAGTAGTGTAACTCACCAAGATCTTTCATTTCAAAAAATTGTGACAACTGCTCCTTGATTTCATCAATTAATTTCTCTGTATTTCCTGTAATTATCAAATCATCAACATATAAGGAAATCAATACTATATACCCTTGTTCATCAAATTTGGTATACATATTTGGACCACTTTTTCTCCTCATAAAACCTTGTTGAAGAAAGAAAGAGTCTATCTTCTCATACCATGACCTAGGTGCATGTTTTAGTCCATACAATGCTTTCTTTAACGTACACACTAAGTGTTCTTGCCCTTGTTCCACAAACCCTTCAGGTTGAATAAGGTAAACCTCCTCCTTTAACTCACCATTCAAAAATGCAGATTTAACATCTAATTGGTGCAGCTTCCAATGATAATTTGTAGCTAAAGCAATTAATAATCTGATAGTATTCAATTTAGCTACTAGTGCAAATGTTTCAGCATAATCAATACCTTATGTTTGTGAATACCCCTTTGCCACCAATCTAGCCTTATATTTATCTATACTACCATATGATTTAAACTTGGGTTTGTATATCCATTTGCATCCAATGGGATTCTTATGTTTAGGCAATTCAGTCAATTCCCAAGTATTGTTTTTCATTATAGATTCATATTCTTCCTCCATTGCATTTTGCCATTCATCATGTTCATTTGCTTCATCAAAACTCATGGGTTCTATGACATTTGAAATGCTACTCATTAGAGCATAGTCTCTATACCTCTCAGGGAGCCAAACCTGTTGTGAAGATCTTCTCAACTGATAATCTTCCTCCCCACTTTGTGAAGATCTGTCTTCGCCTCTAGGTGAGTTGTGACTGCTTGAAGTGTCCATATCACTGATTCCTTCTTCTTGTTGTTGTTGTTGTTGTCGCTGCGGTTGTGGTTGTTGTTTTGGTGGTTGTTGTTGTGATGGTTGTTGTTGCTCTTCTTTAATTCCTTCATGAAGAAGTCTATGCCATTCCTCATGATTGTTGTTGTCATGATTTCCTGCTTCCTGCTCATGAAAAAGTACATATCTACTTGCAAATACTTTGTGAGTAGAAGGATCAAACAGTTTGTATGCTTTGAATTCAGAACAATACCCAATGAAAATACATTTAATGTCTTTAGCATCCAATTTCTTCCTATTCTCCTTTGGAATATGAGCAAAATCCTTACACCCAAATACTTTCAAATTATGAACTGTAGGTTTGGAACCATACAAGGTTTTGAAATGATTAAAATTATCAAGACACCTTGTTGGACTTCTATTCTTTAAATAAACTGCATTATTTATGGCTTCGGCCCAAGATGCATTCGAGAGATTCTTACATTTCATCGTACTGCGTGCACACTCTAGCAGAGTTCTGTTTTTCCTTTCAGCAACTCCATTCTGTTGTGGAGTGTGAGGTACTATAAACTGATATACTATTCCATTATCTTTGCAATATTTGATAAATTCCCCTTATTTATACTCTCCCCCTTAATATGAACGAAGGATTTTGATGGATTTTCCTGTCTTCTTTTCCACCATGGTTTTGAATTCCTTAAAGTACTCGAAAACATCACTTTTTCTTCTAAGGAAATAAACCCATGTGTATCTCATGCAATCATCAATAAATAACAGAAAGTAAAATGCACCTCCTAAAGACATCGTTTGCATAGGCCCACAAACATCAGTATGCACAAGATCTAACACATATCTCTTTTTCCTATTAGGATTAGAGGGGAATTCATCTCTGTGCATCTTCCCTAATGCACATCCATCACAAGCAACATTCTCATTATTTAACATGGGAAGTCCTTCAACCATATTCTTTTTCTATAATAAACATAAATCAAGATGATTGATGCAGCCATACCTTTGATGCCAAAGAATCTCTATTGGCATAGTTGTATAAGTCAGTGTGTGATGTGCTTTGTTGGTAACATCAAGTTTGTATAGGCCTCCAGCTCTGACTCTCGTTGCAACAATTTGGAAGTGGTCCAAGAGATCCTTCACTATGCAATAATTCTTAAAGAATTCAAACTTCAAGTTCTGATCTGTAATGGTGGACACAGAGATTAAATTTATCTTTATCCCTAGCACATACACCACATTGTGAATGTGACGAATAGTACCATTTGTCAATGTCACAGGAATGTCTCCATATCCCTTGATCTGATGAGCGCGGTCATCTCCAAGATATATGGTGGCACCATTCTGTGTTTCTTTAAAATTAGCATATCAGTTCTTATTACAAGTCATATGTACTAATGCTCCGGAATCCACAAATCATGCATCAATATCATCTGTTTCATCAGATAAAGCAGTGTTAGACACAAACAGCCTAAGATCTCGTGAATTAAAATTCAGGGGTTCATCAATATCATCACTAGCAATAAATAATCTGAGATCATGATTTGACGATTTTTATGCATAATGACCTGAATGTGTTCTAGGTTTATTCCTAGCCTCATCACTCTTCTTCTTATGACAGTCTTTAACAATATGTCCAGGTCGACCACAATAAAAATAACTCTTTGACTCATTCCTGTTAAATTGCATACCTTGATTCGGTCTTGGAGATTGTCTTCTCTGCGATGAACTGTCTCTCTACCATGAACTATCTCATCTACCTCTTTCTCCTGATCTCCCTCTCATGGATCTCTTGTTTGACCACAGTGCCAAATCTTTATTTTGAGGCTTCAGATTCTCGCGCCTCTCTTTGTCTTGCAGAAAAATACCTGTCATCTCTTCAAACGTAGCAGGTTTCTCCCTTGCTCTGAGACCTGTTATGAACATCTGATAATATTTTAGCATACCGTTTAAGGTAATAGTGACCAGATCAGTGTTGGAAACAATTTCCCCTATATTTACTAGTTTTTCTTTCACCTCTTTAATATGACCCAAAAATGAACTAACAAATTCATTTCCATCCATATTAATGCCTAGCAATTTAGTTTTCAGGAACAAAATTTGATTTGTGTTGCTAGTTTCATACAATGTTTTAAGTGTTGTCCATGTTTCAGCAGAAGTTGTAGCTTCTCTAATATGTGGAATTATGCTATCTTTAACATACATGTGCAACAATACCTTTGTCTTGTTTTCGTGCTTCTCCCAATCTTGGATCTGTATTGTTGTCGCACCTGCAGCCGCATCAGGTTTCACTTTAATTCCCTCTGCAATGTTCCAGACACCATAGCCCTCCATCAACATCTGCATCTTGAATTTCCAGTTAATGAAATTCGAGTCATTTAACTTGTTGGCTTCGTTGAGGTAAGTCTCTGCCAACGGATTCACCATCGCTGCTAATGGATCCTTGTATCACCAAGCACACTTCAATCCTGAAGGCAATGAAACACCAAGAATATGCAACTTTTATCAAGTTTTCTCTTGTGCTGAGCAATTCTTCGCTCTACCTTCGAATCCACCAATTTGACTCTACCTAAACTCTTAGCTTAAAGGAAATATAAGAAACTTTTAAAATAACCCTTAACACCACTCCATGCATAAAAAAACTCATCCTCAAAAAAAACCCTTAACACCACTTCATATAAATTTCTTAAAAATAATATAAAATCATAACACACCTTAATAATTAAGAACACACCTTAATAATTAAGGTACTTAAAAAAAACATTTTTTTAATACTTTTAAATATCCACCTCACTATTTATGATGCTTCATCCTTTCATAACTCCACTCCACCTCACGATTTATGAAACTATCATAATAAACTTTATAACTCCACTCCACCTCACGATTTATGAAACTATCATAATAAACTTTATAACTCCACTCCACCTCACTACTAAAAAATATATCTAAAAGTTTAACTCACTGATTTAAATAGTGGCACCAATTTTAAATGCTCAAAAAAAAAAAACTCGCGATTCAAACTCATGCAAATCGTGCTCACGGATTTGTTCATGGCTCTCCCTATGGATAGCGTCCCTTCTCACAGCGCAAACTCATGAAAATCGTGGCTTCACAAAGAAAAATGAAAATCAGAACTGTATTTACCTCTTCCATGCAATTTCAACCAGACGGATTTGCTCACGCCCCTCTTCGCAAACTCGCGATTCAGCAAATGAAGACTCTTCCACGCAAATTTCAACCACCAGATTGCTCACGACCCTCTCTTCAATGGCGTGCAACTCAGCAATCAAAAAACAAATTGGATCGGCTCTCTCAAGAACCCATGCGTCCCTTCTCCGGCTCGAACCCACGTGGCCTGCGCAAACACACGGGTTTCCGCACCTCACGCATCTATTATAATGCTGGGAGTCTGCACCTCACGAAGCACTTGGATGCGGGAATCTTTAAAGATGCCTGCACATAGCTGGAGTGCTGAAATTAAAGGTTTATAAACGTCGCACCCTTGCCGCATCCTTTGAGAGGAGGGATTTACGGACTTCAAGAAATTTACACATCTTACTTTAGTGGTTTTGATACCAACTTAAAATTAAGCGAAACAAACACTGGTGAGGCAACGCTCACAATCTATATATTGAATGAGAACTGATTATATCATTATATAGGAAACTACTTTACTTAGTCGGTGACATCAAACCACATATAACTCACTGCTTACAACTGACTCTTACTCCATTATTTCCAAATGTTACAATATTTACTCATCGTGAAAGCAAATTGTTTCCCAATTGGATTGGTTCACTTGCTATTAGTTACAATATTTACTGATCGTGAAAGCAAATTGTGTCCCAATTGAATTGGTTCTTCCATGATTTTAAGTATATTTTCCAATGATTGTATTTAATCAAATGTTTCAATCATACTGTGATTTAACTTATTCCAAATTTCCTATGACTTGAAAATAAGAAATTAGAGGAATATCACTCTTAGCCATCCAAAGGGAGTTTTGAAAATTTAAATGTACAATTTAGTGGATAAAAATACTACTAATACGTTTTAATTTAAGATTTGCTACCACTAAACCAAAACTTCCAATTAAAAACTTTGCTATATTATGCAGTTCAAAGCAATGTGTAAAATTTAATAACATAAATGAATATACCAATGTAAAAAAATGCACATCCTAGTAATTTAGGATTTGGAATTTTAAACTTATTCAAAATTATATTTAAAGTTAACATAAAGGTTATGTGTCCAATAAAGTGTGAAAAAAAAAAATAATACAATTGTATGAATGGTTAAGAGAATTATATTTGAAGCAATTAATTATGTGTGAATGTTCATATATTTCAAACTAATTCTAGTTTTAGTAATTTTAAAATTATTAATTTTTGTGAATGTTTTTAATTTTTTTTTTTAACTTATATATAGCATTAAAATGAGAATTATTTTTTAAACAAAAAATGAAAGGTTATATGTCAAACATAGTGGACAAAGAAAGCTAATTTGTTTTTGCTTTGTCAATTTAATTATAAATGTCACATCTCAATGAAATTATACAATATGCTCTAAGTAAACTAGTAAGCTATCATTAAAACTTATAAATGGCAGCCACATGAATCTCACCCCAATTTGATGACCAAGAGCAAGACCAATGAATTAAAGGACAATAGCAATCAAATTTAATACTAACTAATTTATCAAGTGTTTAAATGAGACTTATGTAAATCACACTTATGTAAGGGTAATTTATAAGTAAAAAAATTATTGGTTAAAATATTTGATTGGATTAAATAACTCTCGCTAAAGGTGAATTTTATTTGAAATAATAATAATAATAATAAAATGAAATAGGGATATACTCTTTGTTCTAGTTATTAAAAATTATTTAAACTTTTGGCATCTATACAAAAAGGGGTGCAAATACATGTTTTGAACAATAGTGACATTTACAACAACATTTAATGACTTGTCTCCCATTAAAAAGTGTTTAAAATTCCTTAGCATTTGTATAAAGAGAGAGAGAGGTAAGATATGGATCTCCATAATTTTGAATATATATTAGGGTTTCGAAACAACAATGTTATACAACATCATTCAATGGTTTACTTTTCATAGTTTTATTGAATTTTTTTTATACAGATTTCTAAATTCTTATAGGTCAAATACTCATTTATATCATTGACAAAGATTTAAAAATAGAAATAAATGTTACAGTAGTTTAGTTAGTGTTCAAATGTATTTTAATTAAGTTCATACATTGGTGTGGGGTGGCTTGAATGGTTGAACAATTTCAAATCTAAATTCATATGTTGGTGTTGGGGTGGCTTCAAAACTAAATTTAATTAGGTTCATATGTTGGTGTGGGGGTGGCTCCAAATCCAAATTTAATTAGGTTCATTTGTTGGTGTGGGTGTGGCTCCAAATCTAAATTTAATTAGATTCATCTGTGGTGTGGGGGTGCCTTGAATGGTTGAACAAACTTCAAATTTAAAGCTAGTCAAACAATTGATATTGCTCTTTTGATGGAACTTAAAATAACATTATTTGTTTCATTTATCAATTAAACAAAAAGTAAACATAATCTTAAAACAAAAACTAACTACTTTGCAACTAATTCCCTTGTAAATTATAAAGTTAAATTTACTATTAAAAAGCTTAACCATAATCAAAACTTCCAAATACCCTTTGTATTACCATGTGCTTTGCATTCCAAGTAGAATGGTGCAGTTCATTGGTGAAGGGTGGTGTTGGAACACATACAATTCTAAGCTTTTGAGCTTTATATTCTTCATCTCCCAAAAATATATTTTTCCCAAAGGAAACGGTAATTTAGAAAGTGACTTTCGATTTTTAAGTAAATCCCATTATTGGTTAACTAGAAATAAGGCGCACACAATATCCATTGTTGATGAGTTTTTCCTTTTTTGATCGAACGACCCTAATACCTTCTAAGTTTTGGAGCCGCCTGAATTTTAAAGAGGCAAATCACTAAAAGTCGCTTTGGAGCTTCATGCTTCGGGAGATTCTATAAGTCTTAATGATAAAAACTCTGAAGCCCGAAGATATCAATTCTCTACTTTTTCTAAATCGTTTTAAAGACACGAGTCGTAATACATGTGTACCTTTGAGTCTTCCCTGAGTTAACATGTGGCACCTCCCTTAACTAGATGCGTCATCCAGAATGACATAATCCATAACACGTCACTAGGGGAGATAATCCTTCGGGCTTTTAACAAATAATGAAGGCACGAATCACCGAAATATCAAAATGTTGAAGTATTAAATGTTAATTAATCAAGTTAATCATAATCAAGAGATTAATGACTTCGCACTTCGGAGTTCGAACACTTACCCTGTATCGTATTCTAAAATCTCTGAAGTCCGAATTTACAAAATGCTTAAAGTTAAATATGATTAATTAATACTTTTACCAGATAATTAATCACTTCGTTGTTTAGGGTTTTGGGAATTTCCTCCCGATCTACATTTAAAGTTCTCGAAGTCCGAAGTCCTGAGACACTCAAAACCGACACACATTTTTAAACATGATTAATTAAGGTTTTAAAGGCGATTATCCAGGGATTTACCTTCACGAATTTGGGGTTCGGGTGATTCCCACTATGTCTCATCTAAAACTCCCAAACACGAACTGTCGAATATTAATGGCATTTATGACTAGTTAAGGATAATGATTTTAACGCAGAATGTGGATCACCAGGTAGACTTTTCCATTAAAATTAATAAATTTTCCATTAGTGAAGTTATACTAGAATCAATGCATCTGATTTGAACAAAAACACTTCAATTTTGAATTCATTTTCATCTTCCACAAATTAGCAAGTTTTATCCAATTAAGAAGCTCACACAATTCCTCTGCAACAGGTAACCTTATTATGTTCTCTTGATATTATGGCACCACGGAAAATGATGAAGAAGCATGATACGGCGGGCGAGGTTTCAAACCCAAATGCAGATATTTTTTCAGATACAACGCCTCGAGCCACAGACACTGTTAAAACATGGACACAAGTTTTCGAAATTTTGGAACAGGAAATCATAAATTGTCCAAAGGATTCTGGTGATGAAGTAGATGCCCCTTTTATGGCCAAGCTCAGACATGTAGCCCAGTCAGAGCTACACAAGATAGTTGCACAGCCGAGCTCATGTTGTATAACGACGTCCAAACTAGGAGCATCATCAACCATCAGAAGGTTGTTGTTGGTTGTTTCCGACCGGAAAACCTCCAAGTAATGTATAATCTATCTCCCAATCTTAAATATACCTACAATGTTGCATTTATTTTGGAGTTCGAGCAAAGGGAATGCATCCAATACGACAGGATTTGTCCCAATATAATCTGGTCCTTATATGATTTACGTATCCATGATGCTCTATCAATTGTTTGGGAAGAAGAGAACTACTCATTTCCTGGTGGAATGGGTATCTATCATGCACGAGGTGGTCGAGGGCTACACTTTTAATTGGGGCAAAATACTGTCAGATAACTTGGCCAAAAGAATTACTGAATAAAAAATAGTGAAATCAAAGGGGTAGCTCACCCCTTTCTATATGTCTGCATATGTCATGGACACCATATGTTTCATGACACCTTTCCCATTGATGAATTGGAGTTGGACCCCGACCAGTGCAGAGCCCATTCACTTCTACCATTCCAAGTTGTGGGAGGAAAAAGCCAAGGATTTCTTTTATGAAATCTATCACAATGTAGTGGTTCATGTTCATATAACCTTGTATGGTCACCCACCTCCTCAAATTTCAGACAGGATTATGGGAAAACTGGGTAAGCTAGCAGATTGGTTTATTGAGGAGAACTTCTCTTATATCAGGGTTTTTGGATGCTCAGTTCCTCCCCATGCTCTTCCATGATTTTTACCAGACTGGTTGGTATGCAAAGAAGTAGCCTACCAGACAGTAACGGGAGGCATCAGCAAGAAGATGAAGGCAACCTAGAAAAAGGTATGGTTGAGTTTCCCTATCCAGGTTGACATTTTTTCACTATTGGATTTTGGTCATTCCAAAGTGGAGGCTACGGCTTTGGAAGATGTAAAATTGGTTGACATTGAGTTCAAAAGACATGATCCACATAAGATTGTGGAAAACCACCTAGCCCAGTTCAACATGAGGCAGTATGTGCATGAAAACTCCCCGTATGACGAAATATTCAGGGGACTTAGATCCTATGAAGAGGTGCATGATAGATTTCAAACCTTGCCTCCAGACCAACAAGCAGGTTTTATCAATTTTCAAAGACATGGGTAGAATAGCCTACCTGAGATACTACAAGGAGAACAAATAACCACTCCCCCTTCCCAGGAAGTCAGGTCAACAGGTTCATAAGCAAGCCACTCTAGTAAACGAAAATCTGAGGAAACCCCACAGAGCTCAGAGGTATGGGATCAGCAATTAGAAGCATCATTGTTAGACCAGTTGAGCCCTCGGGATTTAGAACAAATCAAAGCTTACATGAAGCAGGGACCTGATATTACCCCTTCAACGCTAGCCACCCCTGTTGGTACCTCGAATATAACAAAGAAACAATAATCAACGGAGATTGGTACTCCCATTGCATCATTGACACCTCTACAATCCAGCCTCATAAATCCCAATTCTAAAATTATTTTGGTAAGCGACCTTACTCCCATCTCACTCGAAGAGATGCCACCTTCAGATTTCTTCTTTAGTAAGAAAAGGAAGGCCATCGTGAAAATAGAGTCACACCAAAAAGATGGAGTGATAACCAAAAGGCAAATAATGGTGTATGAAAGAAATGATCAAGATGATACGGAATTAGCAAGGGAAGTTGCAGGTTCGTTAGGTTCTTTTGCCACAACCAATCAATGGTATGTGGACAATTTGGTCGAACAACTATGGCAGAAGTGTCTACTGGTAGAGCAATTACAAACTCAAATGCATGCCATGGAACAAACCATCAGGAACAGGATGAGCCAAGACTTTGAACAAATCACGGCTTACGATCGACTGCAAATCCAACAGCTTCAGGCCAACCTTGAAGAGCTCCATCAGATTTCAAAAACCAACCACGGATTGGTCACTCAGCATGATGAAATAATAGAAAAATTTCAAGCTAGGTTGAACCTAACCGAAGGTACCTCAATAGATATTGCAGCCTTCCAAGCTCAAGAATTGGAAGTAAATGAGAAGCTGGAAGTTGCACAACAGGACCTTTTTCTGAAGTTAGATGCCATCCAAAAGTGCTACTAGGCAATAGATATTTCTCTGAAGGACATTTATATCAAGGAAAGGGAGGCTAACTCAGCCCGCGATAAGTTTCAAGAAGCCATCGTATTAATACAGAAAGAGAATGTCCCTGATTTTCCTATGCTTTCTCCTTCTGAACAATTAAGAGGTGAGATGGCTCTAAAGGCTTGGGAGACCAATCTAACAAAGAGAAAAATATTAGCCAGAGAAGTAAAAGAATCTTGTTTAGAAGCGTTGTCATCACTAGAAAAATGGCTAATAGATTTTGAAGGAAATACTATCTCCGAAGCCCTGGTTCAAATTGATATAGAAAGGAACCAACAGAACTCTCGAAAAAGAAAAGAAGAAGCTCTGATAGCAATTCAAGAAATGAGCCAGATTGATATTTTTAAGATAAATAAATGGTTAATAAATCCAAGCTCACAGTTACAGGCCACAGCTCAGGAAGTGAAGGGAATTCAAGAAAAGTTGCCTCGGGTAGAAAGGAAGTTATTCACTTTCGAGGTAAATGAAACGACTCGACCATCAAGGTTTGTGGTGTAATTACTAGATAAATGAAACCGATGTATAGAGCATGGAAAACCAAGCATAATAGGGAGTAGGTAAGAAAACATGCATGGTACCCTTTCTTTGTACCCTTTCTACCTTCCACTTTCCAATAGTCATTCATCTCGTCCACTTTCATCCTAGTCTCCACTTATCCCCACTTCATCATTATACACTTGCCCCATTATCATTCTTTCCATAGACGGTTACCTTTCCTGCATCGTTATCCATTCCTTGACGATCCATGCAGAGCTACTCATTCGATTATCTTTCCTCCCTGATCCCATCTGTGTTTCATTTCATTACTAAACATATCTGGAGGGACAGAAGACAACAAACAAAAAATGGCCAGGCGACAGTTGTGTACAGCCTAGAGGACTAAAGAGAAGAGGTGTTTTTTCTTCCAGCAGATGAAGAGACAGAGGAGAATGCCAGTGGAGCTCATCAGATTTTACACACTGTTGTCTTATTTCAGATATATGTTATTTTAATTAAATATTGAAAGAATTCCAACCGTTTTGAGTTGTGATAGATTTTGTATAAGTACATAGATTCAAGATCTATTCAATGTTGCTTCTGGTCGGATGTAATAGAAGAAACTCTCATCTTTTGAGTATTAATACAAGTGCAGACAAAGATTCCAAATTCTGTGTAGTTTGAGTTATGTGTTTCTTATGTATTTCCACATCTACAAATTTCCTTATGTGATTCCTTGATAAGCGATTGATTGCAATTTAGTATCACAACTACTGTAATCACATTATATCAGCAATTCGTTAAGTGAGCAGTTTTTCCTCTGTATTTACTGTAAGTAATACAAGACCTGTAAGATATTTGAATTGTTGCATCCCGTATCTTGTTCAAGGGTGCACCCTTTACTTTCTTCTACTGCAAACAAGGTGAGACTCATCTGACATTGATTCCTAGCTTTGTTTAACGGTTTTGTAAGTTTCTCCCACACCATTTGATATTGTAATTGCAACTCAGACAACAAAATATGACCTATGTACTATCCTATTATTAATTTCATTTAAGGATCATTTCTTACATAACTAAAGGTAGAAAATCACTCGTTTAAAACATTCTCTTTAAATATTCCTGATGTCTGACATTACTCTTTGAGCTCCTTAAGTTTAATCTCATGAACAACAAGTGGGATCCACCTTTATACACCCCATATTACCATGGTGTAACTATATAATCGTCCTCTAGCTTTAAACACCCCATCCAACTATATGACAACCATTACACATGCGCGTGCTTTTAATGAATGATAAATTTTGCAGACCATGATGCCCACGTCACAACCTCGTTCATCCACGGTGCAGAGTAAAGCACCTTTTTCCATATGTCATGATATACTGCGTGGAGGTAGTGACATCATGGGATTCACTAGCATCATTTTCAAAAACAAATTCCCAATATATTATCTAATGGGGTGTTCATATAGGTAGGGCAATCCCATTAACATAATAATATAATAGTTGATTGATTATGAAAAGAATGTGTAATTTTTTTTGGTGTTTTTTTTTCTAAAATATTGTATAAGTGTGTATGTGGATAATAAATAATGAATAATAGATAGTTGAATACATTATGCTTGTTGTTTTTTTTTTTTTATGAGACTTAATTGGATATTGGAATAATTTTTATGATTTTAAAATATCATTTTTTTTTTCTTTTTTATGAGACTTAATTTGATATAAGTGACAAAATTAAATCCACATTTCAATGTAGTTTTTGTTGTCTTAGAATAATTTTTATCGACTTTAAAATCTCAGCTATTCTCCTTCTTTTATGAGATTTAATTGTATGTAAGTGACAAAAATAAATGCACATTTCATTGTAGTTCTATGTTTGTTGTTCTAGAATAATTTTTATCGACTTTAAATTCTCATCTCCTCTCCTCTCCTTCCTTCTTTTATGAGACTTAATTATATATAAGTAACACAAATAAATACACATTTCATTATAGTTTTATTATTTTTGTCTTGGAATAATTTATATAACTTTAAAATCTCATCTCCCCTCCACTCTTTTATTTATGAAATTTAATTTTATATAAGTGACAAAAAAAAATACACATTCCATTGTAGCTTTTTCCATTAATTCTATCATTGATATTATGAATTACGTGCAGATGGATGGCTCGATCAAATCTACTAATGTAACTAGCAAACAAACTTCACAAGACATTTTTCCTTATAACAATAATAAGACATATCCCTTCAAGTGTGCTACCACTCACATGTTATAGATTTCAACAAGTGTAACTCAATAATTCACCTTAACCATTACAATAATTATTGATTAATGCTTCGTGAACATCCTATGTAGATAAAAATAAAATATGGGCCAAACATGACTTCCTTTCAATGTTAGAGCTATATTGAGAACTATAATACTTTTCTTCCAACCAAAAATACTTGGAGGAAATGAAAAAACTACTTAAGGGATATGTTATAGATTCCAATAAGCACTTAATAATTCACCTTCACCATTACAATTACTATCGATATCGATTCATACTTTCTAGACATATTGTGTGAATGAATATTTTTCCCAAACATTAAGTTTTTTATATCGATCCATACGTTGTATGTTTACGAAATGTACCTTCTTATGTACAGGTTAGGTTATAATATTGGTGTTCTGCATTGATGTTTCTCGTATTATAATATCATAGATCAATATTATAAATGATCCAGGGATTTTTTAGGGTTATAACTTTTGATTTGGTTATCTGTTTGGGTTGAAATTTTACAGGGAGTTGTGTCTTGAAGAGTTCACTGTCGTGTTGATCTGTTCCTTCAAATTGGACATCGCTTCAATACTTTTCCGGGGGCCAAATCCCTTCATATAAGGCCTCAAATTGGAGTTTTAGTGTTTTTACGAGAATTTTTCAATTTTTAATTATCGGTTATCTCTTAGTTTATGAACCTAAACAGGAAAGAGATTTGAGAAATAATTTTGCTCTACTTAGCTCTTAGTTATTGGTAAGTTTTAGAGTCATGCGAGAATTTCCTAAAATTAGTTATTTTTCTAAAATTAGTTGTTTTCGAAAATATCAAATAGTAGTTATAAGGGGTTGAATTTGCATTGTAATAGTTAGGACGGAGAAGGAATAAAAGAGAGTTATTTTTCATTCTCGTGTGTGTGCATGGTTTTTAGATCTTGTGAATGAATCTAAGTTTATTGTTTACATAATCTGGTATCAGAGGAGGAAGATGGTTGGGAGAGGAAGACGAAGAGTAGGGTATCTTACTCAAATGCATAGAGATATGAAAAACCTCCAAAGGCAAGTAGAAGATCTTACAAACGTGTTGGCTAGTCAGAGAATAATACAAAGAGAAGTGTCTGATGAGGGGATAGTCTGAGGAGATGTAGATCAACATACAGATTATGAAGAAGAACAATTAGAGCACATGAATTTTGAAGAGAGGATGCTCAGGGCTCTAGAAGGGAGAAATGATGGGATTAAAATGAAAGTTTTGGAATATGCAAGGACTCTTAAACCAGAGGAGTTAATAGATTGATTGAATGCCATGGAATTTTTTTTGAATGGAAGTCGGTGATAGAGGAAAACAAGGTGAAATTTCCATGCACCAAGTTGAAGGGTCATGCCATGATCTGGTGGGATCATGTGGACAAAGACAACAAAAAAATTAAAAGACAAAATTAGGACTTAGAGCAAGATGGAAAAAAATTGTGACAATTTTTTTTGCCTTTGGACTATGCCAGACCCTTTTCGTAGATTTCAAAACTTGAAGAAAAACATGTCCACCATGGAGGAACTCACAAACGAGTTTTATTAGTTGTTCATTCATGTGGATCACTAGGAAACTGATGAGAAACTGGTTGCAAGGTATGTGAATTGTTTAAAATTTTCTATTCATGATGAGTTGAGCATGGATAGGGTTCACAACATGGAAGAGGCATACCAATTAGCCTTAAAGGCCGAGGAAAAACAAAACCGACTATTTTCTCAAAGGACTAGAGAAGTAAGGAGGGGTACATAGTATGTCTCACGTGGTGGTTTTAACTATGGAACAGGTGAATCATCCCAAGGAGATGAGAAAGAATAAGACACTCGACAAGGTAACCTGAATCATCCATGAGGAAGAGGATTTCATAGGGGTATAGGTTATGGTGGTGGTAGAGGAGGACCTTATGTGTGTTTCAGGTGAGGTGTAGAGGGTCACGAGCATTTCAATGCCCAAATTATAACATGCAAGAGCCGAAGCAAGGACAAAAACCTAGTTTAAACTTGATCCAAGATGAGAATGAAGAAGAAGGAGATGAATATGAAGTCTCCCCTGATATGGGGGAGACTCTCATGATACGAAGGTCAATGGTGATTCCCGAAAAAGAGTAAAGGCAAAGTAGCGGCAATGAAGATTCTTGGCTTCGAACAAATATTTTTCAAACCAGATGCACTTTCCGGGGAAAGGTGTGTCAAGTTATTGTTGATAGTGGTAGTTGTGAGAATATGGTTTCCAAAGAGATGGTAGATAAGTTGAAATTACGCTATGAAACACATCCCCATCCTTACCGAATTTCATGGTTCAAAAAGGGGAATGAAGTCACCATTAATAAAAGATGTTTGATCAAGTTTTCCATCAGTAAGGCTTATAAAGATGAAGTATGGTGTGATGTCATTCTGATGGATGCATGTCATATGATATTGGGGAAGCCTTGAAAAAATGACAGAAAATCCATGCATGATGGAGGAAATAATACCTACACCTTTTGGAAGGATGGATCAAAAGTCATTTTATTTCCCCTTAAGGATGAGGGGAAAACTGAGAATATGTTGTCAAAAAGAGAGTTGTAGATGAAGGAAATAAGATTATGCTATGCATTAATAGTGTAAAAAGGAGTCGTGAAGATGTGCCAATTCCTACTGAAGTGGCCAAGTTACTAGAAGAATATGTTGATGTTATCCCTAATGAACTATTTGATGGTCTTCCACCAAACAGGGATATTCAACATCACATTTATATGATCCCAAGATCATATTTTCCTAATCAAGAATCCTATAGGATGTGTCCTACACAACATGCAGAGCTCAACCAACAAGTGACAGAACTTATAAAGAAAGGTTTGGTAAGAGAAAGCATGAGTCCCTGTGCTATACAAGCACTGTTAACTCCAAAAAAGGATAATACATGGAGGATGTGCATAGATAGCACAACAATCAATAAAATTACCATCAAATATCATTTTTCGATACCGTGCTTGGATGACATGATGGTTGTGATAGTCGGAGCTAAATATTTTAGTAAGATTTATTTGTGAAGTGGATATCACCAGATCCATATTCATGAATGGGCCTTTGAGACTAGGGATGGACTATATGAATGGATGGTGATGTCATTCGGTTTGTCCAATGCACCTAGTACTTTCATGCAGTTGATGAATATTGTGCTTTGACCTTATATTGGTAAGTTTGTTGTCATTTATTTTGATGGCATCTTAGTTTTAAGTAACAACAAAGAAGATCACTTTTGACATTTAAAAATTATATTGGATGCATTGAGAAAACATCATCTTTATGCTAACCTGAAGAAATGTAGGTTCTTGCAAGAAATTTTGGTATTTCATAGTTTTTTCATCTCGACAAAAGGAGTCAAGATGGATTCAGAGAAGGCCGGATCAATTTTGGAGTGGCCTAGTCCTAAGAGCATAACAGAGGTAAGAAGTTTTCATGGACTGGCCACCTTTTGCTGAAAATTTATTCAAAATTTTAGCAGTATTGTAGCACCCATAATAGATTGCACCAAAGGAAATACATTCATGTGGACCGATGAAGCTAAGTAAAGTTTTAATTTTCTAAAGACGAAAGTAACTAAGGAACCCATATTAGCCTTACCATATTTTGATGAAGTGTCGGGGCTCCCATGGACACATATGACCATGGATTTTGTGTTGGGGCTCTGAAACACACAGCGAGGTAATGATTATATTTTTGTGGATGTTGATAGGTTCTATAAAATGGCTCATTTCATTGCTTGCAAGAAAACTAGTGATGCATTGAGGGTGGTCGGATTTGTTTTTTCAAAAATTGTTAGATTACATGGGGTTCCAAAAACTATTACGTCTGATAGAGATACTCAATTCTTGGGTCATTTTTGGAGGACTTTCTGGATGAAAATGAGGACTAAATTATAGTTCAGCAGTGCCTATCACCACCAAACAGATGGGAAAGCCAAGGTAGTAAATCAAAATTTGGTAAACCTGTTACGGAGCATTGTTGGAGAGAAGCCCAAGTAGTGGGATTTGGCTTTACCTCAAGTAGAATTTTCCTACAATAAATAAGTGAATAGATCTACAAGTAAATCTCCATTTTAGGTTTTTTATGGTAGAAATCCTATGGGTATCCTAGATTTGGTGAACCTAACACTTGGGGATAGGATGAGTGATGATGGGGAAGCATTTGCAGAACACATTCAACAATTGTAGCAAAATGTGAGACAAAAACTACAGGAGAGTAACGAATAGAACAAAATTATAAAAAATGCTCATTGACAATACCAGGTATTCAGTGAAAGTGATTTGGTGATGGTTTATTTACGGAAAGAGCGGTTTCCTAGAGGAACCTACCACAAATTGAAGTATAAGAAAATTGGTCCTTGCAAGCTTCTCAATAAAATTAACGACAATGCTTATAAGGTCGATTTACCAGTTGATCTCAATATTTCCCCTGTGTTTAACGTTCCTAATTTGTATGTCTTCCATGGGGACGATATGGGTGATGACAGTGAGGTGGAGGTTAATTGGCAACAGGCCATTTTGAGTAAGACAAAGGAAAATATTGCACATATTTTAGATAAGAAGACCCTTCATACTCGGCAAGGCCAATACAACTAATATCTGGCTAGTGGGAAGGTGTAGCACTACCAGAGAGTACATGGATTACAGAGGGGGACTTGTTGAACCTAGATCTCGTGAAGTGGCAACATTTTGAAGACAATAACTTGCACGAGTTGTGTTCTTTTCAACCAGAGGAGAATGATGCAGGGATTTCTAAGGGTCATAACCTTTGACTCAGTTATCCGTTTGGGCTAAAATTTTACAAGGAGTTGTGTCTCAAAGAGTTCATTTACATGTTGATCTAATCCTTTAGATCCGACATCGTTTAAACACTTTTCCGGGGCCAAATTCCTTCATCTAAGCCCTCAAATTGGGGTTTTAGTGTTTTTACGGGAATTTTTTAATTTTTAATTATCAGTTATCTCTTAGTTTATGAACCTATTCAAAAAAGCGAGTTGAAAAATAGTGTCCATCTGGTTAGATCTTAGTTATTGGTCAGTTTTAGAGTCATGTGAGAATTTCCTAAAATTAGTTGTTTTCAAAAATATCAAATAGTAGTCATAAGGGGTTGAACTTCCATTCTCATGTGTTTGCATGATTTTTAGATCTTTTGATTGAATCTAAGTTTATTGGTTACATGATCTGGTATCACAGCACGAATATGGTTGGGAGAGGAAGAGGAAGAGTAGGGTATCTTGCTCGGATGCATAGAGATATGCCAAACCTCCAAAGGCAAGTTGAAGATCTTACAAACGTGTTGGCTAGTCAAAGAATTATACAAAGAGAAGTGTCTGATGAGGGGGAAATCCAAGGATGTGTATATCAGCATACAAAACATGAAGAAGAACAATTAGAGCACATGACTTTTGAAGAGAGGATGCTCAGGGATCTATAAGGGAGAAAGGTTGGGATCAAAATGTAAGTTTCAAAATATCCAAGGAGTCTTAAACCAGAGGAGTTAATAGATTGGTTGAACTCCATGGAAACGCTTTTTGAATGGAAGCCAATAACAGAGGAAAAGAAGGTGAAATTTGCATGCACCAAGTTGAAGGGTTACATCATGATCTGGTGGGATCATGTGCAGAAAGATAGAGAACAAAAAGGAAAAGATAGAATTAGGACTTGGAGCAAGATGGAAAAAAAAGTGCAAGAATTTTTTTTGCCTATGGACTATGCCCAGACCCTTTTTCGTAGATTTCAGAACTTGAAGCAAAACCTGTCCACAGTGGAGGAACGCACAAACAAGTTTTTTCAATTGTACATTCGTGTGGATCACTAGGAAGCTAATGAGTAACTGGTTGCAAGGTATGTAAATCGTTTCAAAAATTCTATTCAAAATGAATTGAGCATGCATAGGGTTTGTAGTGTGGAAGAGGCATACCAATTAACCTTAAAGGCCGAGGAAAAACAAAACCAAAAATTTCCTCAAAGGAATAGAGGAGAAAGGAGGGGTACAGTGTTTTCCTCACGGGGTGGTTTTAACTATTGATCCGGATTATTTTTGGCACGAAATGAGATCGAAGATATAATAAAGAAATGCACAGAGATATCGCAGATATTCAATAATATAACAGAAAAATATCAGAGATGCAACCATAAACACAAATATACAATAATACACGATTTCTATTAATGAAATAAATGTACAGAGACTGTAAAATACAGAGTGAAAGACTCGATAGAATAGTGGCAGCTTATCTCTGAGAAGAGATGTGACGGCTACTCGCATTCGCAAGAAGATGATTNGATTACAATGAGGCTCTGAAGGCCTTTTTACAATAAACAGGAATGCCAAAAGTCCTAGACATCCAAAAACCTAACCCTAGGAGATGAAGCGCCAAAAGTCATGTGGGCCCTGTTTGGGTAAGTTAGTACATCAACTTCCCGGGGTCGTAACTTTTGCATACGATCTTCGTTTTAGGCGTATGATAGCTCGTTGGAAAGGTATCGTCGAGGATATTCATTTTGGGGGCTCAATTATTCTTTTTATTATCATTGAGAACCTCGATCTCAAAAAACCTTCATTTGGGCCCTCAAAATGGCCCCGGAAGTTAAAAACTACTAAAAATAGTAAATTGCCAAATTTGCTAGAAAACTATTTTGAGCCAGTCGGAAAAGGTGGGTGGCCACCGATATCCACCTGGATCAACTATGGCATAGGTGAATCATCCCAAGGAGCTAAGAAAGCATAATATACTCGACAAGGTAACCTAAATTATCCATGAGGAAGAGTATTTTAGAGGGGTAGAGGTTACAGTGGTAGCAGAGGAGGACCTTATGTGTGTTTTATGTGTGGTGTAGAGGGTCATTGAGCATTTGAATGCCCAAATTATAACATGCAAGAGTTGAAGCAAGGACAGAATCCTAGTTTAAACTTGGTCCAAGACGAGAATGAAGAAGGAGGAGTTGAATCTGAACTCCTGCCTAATATGTGGTAGAGTATCATGATACGAAGGTCAATGGTGATTCTCAAAAAAAGAGAAAAGGAAAAGTAGCGACAATGAATATTCTTGTCTTCAAACAAATATTTTTTGATCCAGATGCACTTCTGAGGGAAAGGTATGTCAAGTTTTTGTTGATAGTGGCAGTTGTGAGAATATGGTTTCCAAAGAGATGGTAGATAAGTTGAAATTACGTTGCGAAACACATCCCCATCCTTACCAAATTGCATGGTTCAAAAAGGGGAATGAAGTCACCATTAATAAAAGATGTTTGATAAAGTTCTCCATCGGTAATACTTATAAATATAAAGTATGGTGTGATGTCTTTCTAATGGATGCATGTCATTTGTTATTGGGGATGCTTGCCAATATGACATAAAAGTCATGCATGATGGAGAAAAGAATACCTACACCTTTTGGATGGATAGATGAAAAGTCATCTTATTTCCCCTTAAGGATGAGGGGAAAACTAAGAATATGTTGTCAGAAAGAGAGTTTGTTAAAGAAATGAAGCCAACATGATTTTGCTATGCATTAATAGTGTAAAAAGGAGTCGTGGAAGATGTACCAATTCCTAGTGAAGTGAACAAGTTACTAGAAGAATAAGTTGATGTTTTCCCTAATGAACGACCTGATGGTCTTCAACCAAAGAGGGATATTCAACATCACATTGATATGATCCTGGGATCATCTTTACCAAATCAGGAATCCTATAGGATAAGTCCTACATAACATGCAGAGCTCAACCAGCAAGTAACAAAACTTATAAACAAAGGTTTGGTAAGAGAAAGCATGAGTCCTTGTGTTGTACCACCATTGTTGACTCCATAAAAGCATAATATGTGGAGGATGTGCACAGATAGCAGAGAAATCAATAAAATTACCATCAAATATCAGTTTCCTATACCATGCTTAGACAACATGATGGATGTGCTAGCCGGAGCTAAATATTTTAGTAAGATTGATACCATCTTACTAAATTGCCTTCAAGATCCAGATTTGTGAAGGGGATGAATGGAAAATTGCCTTCAAGACTAGGGATGGACTATATGAATGGATGGTGATGTCATTCGGGTTGTCTAATGAAACTAGTAATTTCATGCGGTTGATGAGTATTGTGCTTTGACCTTATAATGGTAAGTGTGTTGTCATTTATTTTGATGGCATCCTAGTTTTCAATGACAAAAAAGAAGATCACTTGCAACATATAAAAATTGTATTGGATGCATTGAGAAAACATCAACTTTATGCAAACGTGAAGAAATGCAGGTTATTGCAAGAAAGTTTGGTATTTCTGGGTTTTATCATCTTGGCAGAAGGAGTCAAGATGGATTCAAAGAAGTTCAGAGCAATTTTGGAGTGGCTTAGTCCTAGGTGTAAGTTTTAAACCTGTGAAGTAAAGCAATGTATATAGATTCTTAAGTAAAACAGAATTTAATCAATGGCTCATACACATAGTACACAGAGATTTATACCGGAAACCCTCAACCGGGGAAAACCTTTCTTATATTCGTTATATAGAATTTCACCATTCACCATACAATATATACAATGTTTTTAGGTATTCCATAGATACCAAAACAGTAATCCCTTAATCCGGGATTAATTTAGAAAGCCACTAAAAATAGCAAAAACTACCCAAAAACAAAAATTCGAGGCGCTGCGCTTAACTAAGGGAGGAGCATTCCCGGCCCCCTTGGGACCCCCATAGGAAGCTCCCGGTGCACACGACACAAAAAACATTACTAGAGGGATCGTCAAACATAGTTGTCGAATCTAACGCGCCCACACACACACATGCAAAGAATATAACACATACCCAACATTCTCCCACTTGTTGTTTTCTTTGCATCCAGGGATCCACAGGATTATATAGTCAACAATCTAGGGAAGCAATGCCCATTGTTACTCTACACCAGGAGAACTTTTTTGTGCTCACAGACTTTGTCAATGAATCTGCAACATTCTTCAAAGTGTCAACCTTTTCTAGAAACACCTTCGTTTCCTCAACCATGTCTCTCACAAAGTGATACTGAACATCAATATGCTTTGTCTTTGAATGATAAGTTGGGTTCTTTTCCAGGAAGATTGCACTCTGACTATCACAATCTAATCTCACTGCTTTTTGTACCAACCCAATACCTGAACACAATCTCTATAACCATACTGCTTCCTTTCTTGCATGAGTGGTTGACATGTATTAAGCTTATATAGTTGAGAGTGCCACTACAGCCTGTCTTTTTCTCATCAAACTAATTGCTCCACCAAATAGGTTAAACACATACCCACTTGTAGATCTTCTGCGATCCATATCTCCAGCCCAGTCTGCATCAACAAAGCCATGTATATCCACCACTCTATCCAATCCTGGTCTTCCTTGGTAGCACAATCCATAATTGGTAGTGCCACGCAAATACTTGAAGACCCTATTTACTGTTGTCCAATCCTCCTTCCCTGGTTTTGACATATACCTGCTCAAAACTCCCACAGCATGTTCAATGTCTGGTCTAGTACAGACCATTGAATACATCAAACTACCAATTGGACTAGCATACGGAACATGGGACATGTCCTCTTCTTCTTCCTATGTCTTGGGACACTGATATGTTGTTAACTTTACACCTATAGGAATAGGAACCTTGATCGGTTTACTTCCATGCATATTAAACCTCTGCAATATCATCTCAACATATTTTCTCTGATTCAACCAGAGTTTCTTGTTTGCACGATCTCTTTTAATTTCCATTCCCAGAATGAAGTTAGCAACACTGAGATCCTTCATGTCAAATTTGGAGGATAGTTGTGATTTCACCTCCTTGATAACATCCA
>JASDQU010010924.1:88103-100006 GCA_032191745.1 Picea mariana | reverse complement strand
ACTCAACTATATCTCATGCCTCATTCTTATCCAAGGCATCCATTTCTTCAACCATGGCCTTCTTCCAGAGTTTACTATCCTCTGAATTCACTGCTTCCCTGACAGTTTTGGGATCATCATCAGTAATAGATAAAGCAAAATTGGAATAGAAATCAAGTGGACTATACCTTTCTTGTTGCCTTCTTTCTCTCACTGATCTCCTCAATACTGAGGTATGAGGTTCTTCTTCATCTTCTTCTTCTGCTTCATCTTCTTCAGATGATTCATATTTTTCATCATCCAACTCAAGCTCTATTTTCTCAGGTTCTTCTGGCCTTGGTAGGAATTCTTGTTTGGAAACATCTTTTACCTCTCTGAAAAAAACATCTCGACTGTAAACAGTCTTCTTGGTATCTGGGTTCCAAAGCTTATAACCTTTCACACCATCTTTATAACCAATAAAGATACACTTTTCCGCCTTTCTATCCAGCTTACTCTTATTTTCCTTTGGAACATGTACATAAGCATCACAACCAAACACTGTAATATGTTGAAGAGAGGGTTTCTTTTCATTCCATACCTCGTGTGGAGTTTTATCATCCAATGTTGTTGAAGGTGATCGATTGACCAGGTAACATGTTGTACCCACTGCCTCTGCCCAGAATTCATGTCCTAAATCGGCACCACTGAGCATGCTCCTTTATTTTTCCATCAGTGTCTTGTTCATCCTTTCTGCAACTCCATTCTGCTGAGGAGTGTATGGAGTAGTCTTCTGCCTTGCTATACCACACTTCTTACAAAATTATTTGAATTCATTTCTGCAAAATTATCCACCATTATCTGTTCTCAATACCTTTATTTTCTTTTCTGCCTGATTTTCTATCAGGGCCTTAAACTCTTTAAATTTATCATATACCTCATATTTATTTCTAAGAAAATAAATCCATGTTTTCCTTGAGAAATCATCTATGAATGAAAAATAATACACAGAATTACGTAGGGATGGAAAAGGAATAGGTCCATACACATCATTGTGTATCAACTCTAAGATCCCCTTTGCTCTTGTAGCACCAGATGGGAATCTTACTCGATTATGTTTACCATATATGCAATGTGTTATCGGACAAATCAGTAGGTGCAGACACTAACAGATCTACCTAGATCCACCTGGATCTAGAACAAAACAGGACAGGACACGACTCTTTCCCTAAGTTGTAGTCATTGAATCTATCGATAAGAAGGAATAAGTGACATACCTTTATATCGCTTCCTTAGGTCTTTGTTGTTCCCTCTTCACTCCAGTGTTCTTGTGAAGTCAGGTCCAAGACAACACAAACCAACCAAAGTGAAGATAGAAAAGTATATTCAGTGTCAACCTATGCATATGATCAAGGAGTTATGCTATAAAATAAGAGTGATTTTATGGGAAAGGGACATGTCGTTGTATTATATTAAATGAAAGTAGAAGATACAACTTGATCGCCTTGATGTCGTAAGCTTCCTTTTAGTGACTCTTGGTTCCAACACACACACTTGCTCTGTACTTGCATGAAGAAGATCCAATTCCTCTTGATAGACCAAAAGAAGAGACAAATCAAATCATGCACCAACACAAATCATACATACTCCATCGTAGCCTCGATCAAAAAGATGAGACCCATGGTCTTCAATCCCGTCACCTGAAAGTACGAACCTAGCCATGCGATTACATGTGTTGAAGTCGAACATGGTAGAAACCACTTGATTACTGGTAATTGATGAAAATTGTTAACAAGTGCGAGGGAAATCACCATTAATGTCAATGACTCCCAAGGTACCGACGTACAATCCGAACGAATGTGAATGAATGAGCTGAAGTCAAGCATTCGGTGGAATCTCTCGATCAGGGATCAATGATGTGAAACCCCTGTCGAAACCGAAGAGACCTGCCATTAAGGCATGCAAGTTCCAAGGTACTAAATGATTTCTAAGTCTCATTTCTAGATAATGAGTTGGAGTCGACAGAACAAGACTCGTCACAGGAGGGCCTTGATGTATCCCCCATCAATGACACGAAATAAGTAACAGATTTTGAGGATGAGACAAAGTATGAATATGAGTCGAAATGGACACAGGGAAGGCTGACATAGTAAGAATGGACAACTACAGATGGTTGACTCAATAGAGGGTTCGTGTGAACTTCTCTTGAACATATGAACGACACGACCAAAGACTTGGCAGTACTGACTCAAAGACAACCCAAGATATGACCTTGTAGCAAGTCGAACGAGAGACAAATGGATTTCCCAATCCGGATTCAAATGACGAATAGGGGGTACCTCTTTATGAATATGAAAACACATCCCTTTCCCAAAATTTTCCCCACCATTTCTGGCAAGTACCTCTTTATTTTTACACAAGCTCGAGGAGGATAACATATGCTTGTTGATGTAAGCTCATCCTTCGAATGAGTCCTTCGGAGTATATTTAACGAACCCTAGGAAGGAGTGGTTCGGTCCCATCACGGGTCTGTCGATGTTTGTTTAACTAGTCAGAGGATAGAAAACTCGGGAGTTTTTCATGTTTTGAGAGTCTAAAAAACACTTAAAGAGAAATCTCCCAGTTCCTTTTTCATAAATAAGTTCGACGAGACTGAAAAAGTGATAAACTATCTCCCATCGAACGTTTTCTTCAGATACTTTAACGAGCGTGAAGAGAACAAGATCGCTCGGCAATCTTTTCGTTTTTATGGAGCATGAAAAGAGCTTAAAGGATACTCCCTTAGGTTCGTCGTTTTCATGTTACCATACGAGTATGAAAAGACGATAAAAAGTATACTTGGTTACGTTCTCATGTATTTTCGAGCGCGAGAACGAATGAAGACTGAGCTCGAGGTTTTTTCTATAAAAACCCTTAAAAAGTAACTGTACATGCGACAAATAGAAAAAATACCTGTACCCCCCTGTTCAGACTTCGAAGTTGCTATACCTGTGACAACCATACTCACAAGACCATCAGGGCATTAGGTTTTATAAGAAAAATAATACAAAAATCAATAAAAAATGGTAAAAGTGAATAAATATGGGTAAAAAGGGTTTTTACCATTTCATTGTGATTTTGCCCAAAACTTGTCTAACATACCTCATTTTCCCTCAAATTTCTTCGCTCGATTGCGAGAGGCACAAGTGACCATTCAACGAACCGCTTCTACCAACGAGGTAAGCTTTTGATCCTTTAACTTTTCATGGTTCATTTTTAGTTTTTATTGGCCATTTCTTGGGTTTTGAGTCCATTTTAGGGCCCCACTATGCATTCGAGCATTCTCGCAGTCGAGCTTTGCAGGACCTATGAGAATCTAGGATTCTCATAGGTGGCCTTTAGGGAACCTTCAAGAATCTCGCACTGTGCCAAAGGCTCATCTACGAGGGCTGAAACATGGATTTTAAAGTTAAGTTTTGCCCAATAAAAATCATGCAAAAGTTTGGAACAAGTTGCTAACTCTTCTTTCATGGCTCTTGTGCAGGTGTTCAACCATCACAATGCTGGAGTGGTGAGAAAGGGAACATGAGGAAGACGATGCTATTGTCGGGAATGACCTGGGTATAGTCGTTGCCCTCCAGGACTGTGGGATCTTGAAATTCTTCAGGATTCCGGGCATGAGAGCCCAACTCAGATTGTTGGAATACCTGGTCCATATGTGGGACATGGACCAACAGTTATTTCACGTGGGAGTCCACACACTGACCCTAGATATCGAGGATATCTATTTTCTAACAGGGTTATCAGGGCATGGGTACCACGCTAGCTTGAACGGTGGCTGAGGCGGTGGACTCCCTATGAGTGAGTATTGTCGCCAGTACTGTGTTCTCGAGGCAGAAAGAAGCAAGGGTAAGGTTGTTATTTTGGGGGTCCAAGACTTGACCCTACGAACCATCTTGTTCACTATATCATGCATGGCCAGGAGCGCGGCTCCACACATGGCTCTCCAGAGCTACTTCCAATACGCCATAGAGTACAAAGAGCCTCGGGTCTTCAGCTGGTTGGATGGAGCTCTCTGCAGTATGAAGAGGCAATTGACGAAGTGCAGAAGGGGAAACTTGAAGCAGTTTGGGTACGTATCACTTTTGGTGTCCTTCTTCCTCGAGAGGGTCCCACTGTTGAGACTACTGGTTGATTGGGGTTTACCGGCCCCACAAGATCCGAGGATGTTGAGGCGGTGCAACCTCATGGCTCGACACGTAGCAGGGCCCATCATCAAGTATAATGATTCATTTTTTTACTAGTTGCGGCCCCAGATGCTGATGATTGACGACTACACATATGCTGGTTTGGATTTCTGAGGGGATCCGGATTTGGCCCTGCCTAAGGATGCTCAGTGGGGTGATTTAGGTAAGAAGTACACATTTTGTTCTTTTTTAAATGTTTTTGCAAGTTTTATCATATGAAATTTTTTTGTGTTTATCTAAGAACCAATCAAAAAATCTCTTTTTGATGACACATATGTGGGGCCATATCGACCTCCAGGAACGTCTCCTATTCAATGGTGAGGAGAGGTGGCTCCAGTAGCGAGATGGGATGCCGAAGACTACGAGGTAGTGGAGCAGAACTTGGAGGGGTTGACCGCTAACATCCCAGATATGGCTATTGGGGAGATCCCCAGATGTTACTAGCGCCATACTGTGGGTGTGTCCGAGTCTATCAGTCGACTGCTTCGTAGGGTGGCCTGAGCAGTTGTGTGTTATTGTGAGCGTCATCCGTGACGCTATTTTGTAGAATCCATGGGCTTCATATTTTGAGATTTTGGTCCTTGGACAAAAACGTTTTGTAAACACTTTTGATCGTTATATACATATATACGGCTCTTACTATCTTATCTTGTGTTGTGTTATACATGTAATGTGTGATTGGTTTATAAATGGCCCAAATGTCTATCTAACACATAGTTAGCTAATGCATCAATCAATGTATTTAGACATCTAGGAATGTGTTGATACTCAATATAATCAAAATAACGTTCCAAGAGGTGAATTCGTAAATATACCCCTAATAAAGTAGGACTTCGAATAGCATAGACATTACTTAGTTGTAGTACTACTAGCTGTGAATCGAGTCGCATAACTAGGTGGCAGATACCAAGCGAAATAGCATCAATCAACAATTCAACGACGGCAATATATTATGAAATATTATTGGTCGCATGACCAAGGCACACACCTCGCAGACTGATAAGTTCGTTTGTAGGTGCGTAAATTGCCCACGCAGCAGAGGCAAGGTTCTGAGTACTACGGCTAGCGCCATCGGAGAAGCCAATGTGGGGTAGTGAAGACTCTGACATCTGGAAACCAAGCACAACCTAACATAAGCGGTCGGGGGTAGAGACCAAATAACGAAAAAGCATACTACAGTAACACAAAAAAAGTGTGATACAATAAAATACAAGCACTTATGCACAGGNTTAGGCATAGTACTTTTTTAAGTACAACCCATTCTAGGTTCACTCAAAGGGATACCGTCGTATTCTACCAACTCGTAAGCTCCTTTCTCCAAAGCTCATCTGACGATATAAGGACCTCGCCACATAGCTTCAAATTTTCCAGCTCTTAGCATATCTCGATCTTGTTTGTAAAGAAGAACTAGATCACCTTCGGAGAAAACGCGTGGCCTAACATGTTTGTCGTATTGGGCTTTGACGCGTTTCTTCTGGGCTTCTATAACCAGGGTGGCATCGCAATGGGTTTCGTCTAATTGCATGAGATACAACAAACATTTTTCTTCGGTAGAAGTGTTTAGGAGAAGTTTGATGGCTAGTTTTAGGGAGGGTATCTCACATTCAATCGGCAAGATGGCTTCTATACCATAAACTAATTGGAATGGTGTAAACCTGGTAGCAGACTTAATGGATTTTCGGTAAGCCCACAATGATGAAAACAACATCGTGTGACAACTCGTTTTGTGAATCCCTATCATTCGTCGAAGCATGGTAATGAGGACCTTGTTTATTGCTTCAACTTGGCCATTGGCTTGCGGGTAATAGGGTGTTGAGTTTTCACGGTGAAGACCCAACTTTTCCGTGAGTTCGGACATCATGAAGTTTCTAAAGTGGCTACCGTGATCAGTAATGATAGCCTGAGGCACACCAAAACGAGCAATGATGTGATTGAATATGAATAATGTTGTAGTTCTTCCAGTATTGTCGAATGTTAGCATCGCCTCGGCCCATTTTGTAAAATAATCTATGGTTACAATAATGTATCCATGCCCCCCGGCCGAGTGAGAGTGACATGTCATGAAATCGATACCCCATTTCACAAAAGGACCAATGGAGACCACAGGGTGTAGAGGAGTAGGGTGTGATCGTATTTTATTGTTGTAGGTTTGGCAAGCGTGGCATTTTTGGATGGCTATTATACAGTCGTTGAATAAAGAGGGAAAAAAATACCCTGCTCATAAGATCTTCTAGGCAGTAGCATACAAGGACATGTGACCACCACAAGCTCCAAAATGCCAGTCATTGAGGGCTTTCTCGGCTTCATCAAACGTGAGGCAGCGTCAAAAAACGGAGTCAATCCCATGATGATAAAGAGTATCAACGAGGATAATATACTTACGAGCTTGGTAGCGTATTCGATGACGGTCCGTGCTAGATAAATTGGTCCGGAAAGTGTGGGTCTAGAGATAGATGATGATATCTCCATACCAAAGGTCATCAAAACTAATCAGGAAAAGGGATTCATCGGGTAATGAATCGACTGCTACATTTTCCGTCTCAGAGCAGGGAAGGTCACATATCAACTCGGAAAACACCAAGGATTTCTTGGACTTAGCGCGTTCGAATTCTAAGTCAAACTCCTAGAGTATTACGATCCATTTGGAGTATTTTCCCCCTAGCAATTGGTGTGTAAGAATGTTCTGCATAGGGTTGCAGTTAGAAATTACTGTAGTCTTGCGAGAGAGGATATAGTACCAAAAACGTTGAACAGCTTGGGTAGCAAGGGTTGCCGATTGAATGGCTTGATAAGCGGATTCGATTGGACTCAAAGGCATTTCGTCGCCATAACGAAGATGATCGCCCGGGTTGGGTACCATCCATGGGTCGTAAGATGTGGGGGTCTCGTGAACAGAGGTGGAGATCATGTTGATCGAGGCAACAAATGGATGTGGAACATCGGGTGGTGGTATGGGGAAAGTACCCATTAACGATGAATCTTTAATAGGACCCACACCAACGTTCTCGTATCCGGGGGGGTTTGCAATGAACGGTACGTTGCCGATACGTGTATCAGAGTGGAAGAAGGCCAATTGGTCAAAGGTCACTACTTTTCCTTGATGTGGGAAACGCATGACACGGAAAAGAGTCGACACAACTGCTTGCATGGAATCGATCCAGCTAGGACCAAGTAGAAGGTTGTAATCAAGAGGAGCGTCAAAGACCTCTACTTCAAATTGGACCGTTTTTCCTTCTAACATAATAGGCAACGAAGGGAGGACACCATAAGACTTAAAACCAAATCCATTGAAGGCTTTGAGCATGTTGTGGGATTCAGTCAAAGGAGGAGAGTCGATGGCTTTCCAGCAAGTAATAGACATAACACATGTTGAGGCACCCTCATCAACAACTGTCCTACAAATGTTTTTGTCGGAGACAATAACTTCTATTTGGAATGCGAGTTGAGGGGGTAACCTTGGAATGTGATCTTCCAAGTCAAAAATTATTAAATTCATATTCGTAGGGTCGATTCCACCAATAACTTTGAACAATGCCTTCTGTTGTATAAGACAACTTTGAAGGACTTCGAGGGCTGACATCGAGGATGGTGCTTGGGCCAGATCTTCAACAATATTGTAGTTCTGGGCAGCACGTGCATGAGGATTGAAAGTCAATTTCCGAACGACACCCTTTGGAGGAGGGCGAAGAACTATGTCTAGGCTCGGTCATTCGAGGTGAAGAGGACCGTTGGTAGGTGGAGTCGTGGGAGATGGTTGGACTAATGAAGGAGGTATTGCATCAACCTTCTCTTTGGAGGAAGGATAATCTTTGGCTCGAGTGGTAAGTGTGATGTCATTCTTCTTTGAATCACCTGTACACATTAAGACATAGGATGTATTGGAGGGGGAAGGTTGGTCATGAATGACCAATTGGGCCTTTTGTTGAGAAGGGAAGGGTTGTGACAATACGGCCGGAGTGGGGGGTTTTGTGGTCCCTTGAAGGAACTTAGTAACCTCGGCTTGTCGTGGACAATCCTTAGTGTAGTGATCATCACCACAGATAAGACAAGGGTATCGGAGTTTGCACTTATCCCTATCGTCAATAGGTGGTGTTTTGGTTTTCTTAGTTTGTGGATTATTTTTATCCTCCTTGGTCTTACCCTTTCCTTTTTTGGATTTATTTTTGTCGGCGGGGGTAGATTGAACATAATTTACCTCAGAAGTCTTGCTGGTGGGACGGGTAGGAGACGAAGCATTTTGAACATTAGAAGAAATGGATCAGGGGTTGTTGCTAGAGGTTTGGACGGAATGAGGTTGGGCATGGAAGGTGCCAATCACACCGTCAGTTGCATGAGAAGCAGCAAGAGTGGTTGAAGTAGTAGAAGTAGAAGGATGAGGTGCATCAGGTAGTAAGTCGTAAAGAGTACCCGTCTGTGAGTAAACGAGGTCTAGGTATTGGGCATGAATGATGGCATGTTCTTCTATGACAACTCCACCCATGGCGATGTCACGATCGATGTCATTCACGAATGATTTCATGAACCATTCTGCCAGCAAATAATCGGGAAGTTCAAGTTTGATGAGACGTCGTCTCCATCGCCACTCATGAATATGAGCAGAGATATGAGTGGCTTTGGTTTGTTTGAAAGAACTCAAAATCTTGGTTCCCATTTCATAGCGAATCGGTAACTGGTAGTGGGTGAGGAAAGCCATAGCGAGGGTGTTGAAGTCGATGAAGAAGCCTCACGGTAACTCAATATACCACTTCGCAGCGGAACCTGTGAGGGTTCGCTAAAAAAGGTGTAAACGAATAGAGTCATACATCCAGGAGTTGGATGAGCACCAAAGGTGAAAAGTCATTACATGATTGTTCGGGTGCTCTCCCGGTTTACCATCGAATTTAGGGATGTCAGATGGTAGTTTGGCCGGTATGGCAGGCCATTGAGGAGAGTGACGGATTGGATCATTTAAAATCCTCAACAGATCCGGGAGGTCCAGAGTGGCTAAGAAAGGTAATTGTCTATTCACATGCGGGTACTGGTGACTTTGGGAAGGGAGTCCCATCAGTAAACCAATGGGACCATAAGCAGTCTACATATAATGCTAAGATCTAGGTAGATTCGGTGGTTGGTGTGGAGGCAAGTAATTCATAGGGTTGTACCCTTGGACAGGGGCATGGGGTTGAACGTTCGAGCCCCAAATAGGATTAGACGTGCCTAGATATGGTTGGCATGTACTAGGGGGTATGACGGAGCTAGCTTGAGGTTGTTTCCCCCCAGTCGATTGAGGATTATGTTGTATAAGATAATTCCAATACTGGGCCAAGGATTGAGGTATGTTTTGTCCATAGGGTGGGGTCGGTGGGGGTTTCCCTCCAATCGGGGGTTGTGTCCCGGTTGGGATTTGTCCTGCAAAAGGGGGTTGATTTTGGCCTCCTTAGTGAAATTGTCCACCAACAGGAATCTGGTAATTAGGTGTGAAAGATGGGATGGTGCCACTAGGATCAGTGCCTTTGATAGAGAATGGAAGAGGTCCTCTGAAAGGGGGTGGAGGAAGTGTCAGAATGAAACCGGGAAGATGGTGCCCAGAAGGAGTGGAACCACCAGGAGTCCCAGATGAGATTTGTGTAGGAGCGGGAATAGAGGCATTCAACGCATGATATCTGGGTGGAAGTGGTGGGGTGTTTCTAGGCGAAAGCGGTGTGCCAATGGGGGCTTGGCCAGCCATTGTAATCCTGGTGTGAGGACTTGTAGTATCCGAGACCACTTTGTAATGGACCATTTGTAGAGGGAGAGTCAAGATGTGGTTAGATGGTGGAGTGTCTGTACCAGGAAAATAATATGCAGTAGTAAAAGGTACTGTGCCTGGATCAGATGTTTCGGGCAACTCAGGTGCGACAGTGATATCAATGCCTACTCCTGAGCCAAAGAGATCCTGTCTAAAAATGCCAGTAGTCCAAAAAGGATCTTAACCCTCAGGTCCTATGAAAGGTCCGATTGGTGATCCATAAGACTGAACAACTAGATTTTCAGAAGAATTCACCTGAATAATACGTCTCTCAGAGTCGGTAGGAATTCGGAATTCCTCTTGAGAATTGGTAATTCAGAACCGTTCTAGAGAGTCAGTTCTTTCCACTTGTGGAGTGGTGACGTCTTGGACTTCACTCTGTTGAGGAGAGCCCTCCAGTGAGTTGGTAGGAAAGGGTTGAGAACCTTCCAGATCTTTTGGGGGTAGGCCTTGCATTCTACGTGAACGGCGTGGAGGGTCAATTGTGATCGAGTTTGAATATTACGAAAGAAATTCTAAAGCTAACTTGGGTAAACAAACAACATGCACTAATAAAATCTAGGAAGCAAAACCAAGCAAACAAGACCTTCCAATTCCGAAGTAACTAGTTGGTGATGAAATCCAACGTCGCGACAACAAGACAAGAAGGGGCTGGGCTAGGGTGGAAAAGTTACGTTGACGACCTGCTTAACGGACTTACACCCTGGTGCAAGCTCCCANGAGTGAGTTTGGCCAACGTCGATTCCAGGTACCATGAAGACTTTCCCCTTCACAGTCACCTTGTGTAAGACCCTAAGAAGGTAGGATACTAAGGTTACCACCAACAACAATAATGCCTAGGGGAACAGTCGAAAGTCCGATCCACACGCAAGGGCAGGGTATCAAGCCTGAAATCATCTTGAGAGGCTTCCACTCATCATTGTGGGTATACCTTCAAGTGACCCCCGTAATACGTGCAATCTCTACACCGATATCAACAAAGCAGGGTGAGTAACTTTGTCAATCTCAATGCGACCTTGGTTTTGACCCTTGTGTGAGAAGGGCTTCGCAATACAAAATGTTGCAAATGGAATTTGACACTCCTTATCACAAGATACTATTGTGTGTTTTGTGCTTTGGAGAGTATGTCTCACTGCCTATTCCAAAGCTCTAGCCTAGCTAATGTTGGTGTAAAAGAGTCCTAGAAAAAGTTACTAGTTGGATTTTAAAATTGCGCAATGTTATTAAAGGCTGTTGTTACTCAAAAGGAGACGAAAATGAAACCGATGTTGTGTGAGACTCTGACCCAAAAATGCATAAATAGGAATGAATGATACAAATTTTTGTTCGATAAATCCTATCTACAGGAGGGAAATAGGAGTTTTCTGGAACAATACAAACTACGATGTATGATCTTCTTTGAAACAGCTATGAACAATGCAAATTCCCTATTCATTCTTTTTTAGTACTTGAATGCCAATATTTTCGAAAAAAGTTGCTTAAAAAAAAAAAAAATGTCTTTAATTTTTATTAAAAACCAAACAACAGGGGTGGAACTAAGAAAAAAAAAAAAAACAAGCAACCAAAAAAAGAAATACATAACAAAGACCCAAACCAATCTTTCAATGAAGACAAAAATAACAAACTGATAAGACCAATGTCTTCAAATGCATATGGATAACAATTTGCCAAGTAATAAGCAATTGAAAAGAACAAATGATCTCAAATTTTAAACCAATCAAAGGCTCCCAATCAAACAAGCACTCAGATTTCAAAACCGGAGATTATACCCTTGTTGTGAAAAGGCCAAGAGGTAAAAATTGAGAAAACATGATCAAGAAGAACTTAATTATTCACGAGATTTGAAGCCAAGAAACATTCAATCACTGGCCAGAGAAGTTCTTCCTAGACACACAAGCATATCTGGGCATCTGAGGACACAAAAGACTTCATCCAAAAATTTTGCAAGTGGG